>JAVJIF010026324.1:0-79595 GCA_038442645.1 Agave tequilana
TTACAGTATTAGCACTATTCTTAACATTGTAGATCAACTCACCAAAGGGCTGCCATCTAAAGTGTTCTTGGAGCATGTTACTCATATAGAGAGAGCTAGTCCTAATAATGTCTTGGTTTAGTGAGAGGGAATAATTTATTTATATAACTGACAATTTTTCAATGTACTATACACACACAGAGAGAGAGAGATATATATATATGTGTATGTGTATTTTATGTTTTCAATAATTTTATAATAATTGTATTTTTTAAGTTTCTTTTGAAAATTTTGAGTTTATTAGTAGTTGCATTCGTTGGAGTCATAAACTAAAGTTAGACTCGTTGGAGTCATAAAGATAGACTCATTGAAATTGTAAAGTGAAAACCCGTTGAAAGTGTGCCTTATTTGATCAGAGAATATTTTCATGTCACACATCCACATTTGATTTATGTCTTTAAGTGTTCTGAAACTTGTAATGTAGAAGGTTTTACCTCAATTATGAGAAGGTAACAACCACCACGTTCAGTGGCAGGACATTTAATGACTAGAATGATGTGAAATGTTGGTTTGTTGGCGGTTAATTTTTTTGATGTCATAAAATTTAACATAATATCTATCCAATATGACTTGCTTGGCCCAAGTGGGAGATTATTGGACTTATTTTGTTTTCAAATCTAATTTGATTTGGCCTAATCATTCAATTGGATATTTGCACCCACCTATTTTAACCTATATTGTTTGACCAAATAAAGAATTGATCAAGCTTAACAGTTTGGGTCTAGACACGTTTCAATTACACTTAGCCATAAGTATATTTAAGTTAAGATATGGGACCCATCTATGCGTGTGGAACTCATGTTATTAATCAAGGGTATAAATGTATGATGAGTTGAAGTAGAATTTCTTGATGTTATATATATCATGGGTAACATTCCCCCTCACTGCTATGACCTAATCTCTCTCTTGGAAGCTTCTCATCTCCTCTAAAGATTAAGAAGTGAACTTACTAGTTGGAGAGAAGAATCATCTCTATCAACTCAGCATCCTCGAGATCATGCAACATTCGACATCCCCTTCGTGGTGGAATCAGGTATGGCTAAGCCCTTTTTCTCTTTGATCTTAATAAAAAAAAGCTTTTATTATATGTAGGGGGTCGGGTTTGGGTTGGATCTGTGCCATATTCGAACCCGAACCCGATAAGGAATTTGGGTTCGGACTTGGGTTCGGATCAAAATCTCTTCTTTCTTATCGGGTTCGGATCTGATTCGAATTTTAAATAGGTGTATTCAGGTTCCAATAAGAGTTATTTTTTAAAGTATATTTCAATTTTATTAGATGCAAAATGAAAATTTATATTTCATAATAATATGATCAAGTTCACATTTTTATAATTTTATTAATTTAAATATAGTGAAATATATGACGATGAGTATCATTCTATAATACTTAGTCTCTTTTCTGATTTGTTATCGGGTTTCGGGTTTGAAATGGTCATATCCGAATCTGATCTGATAAGGATTTCGGGGCTAACTTTTAGATCCGAACTCGGCCCGTTTGTAAACAATCGGATCGAGTTTTCAAATTTTTGGGTACCATTTACAACCCTAATTATATGCATATAATCTTGTTTGGAACAATATTTAGATCAACACTTATCACTCACCTGCTTCCAAACCGCTCAAATTCCAATGTAAGGTAAAATTTTAGGAAAAAAGCAAAATAAATAGGATGACAAGAATTAGATATTTGGCCGCAAAAAGTTGACATTGGTCTAGGTAGCATTGAAGTAGCATCACTTTCATCACCTTTGGAATGGTTGGAATTGCCATTTCAAAGTTACATGTGTTTCCTTTCTTCTATATTACTTCAGCTGGTTTTTCCTCTTAATATGCATACTCATTCAAGTACAACACGCAACCCTTTGATGACTGATGTCCCAGTTTTTGAAATCTCCAGCCAGATGACGACAGATCATATCATGAAAAAACTCAAACTCTTTTTACTCCTAATGGGGCATGGCCTGGTTGGTGTTCTCTATTCTTGGGGGCTAGAAAGTATCAATGGTTCTAGTGATCTTCTGTCATTACTATGTTGGCGTGTTCCTGTGCAGCAGAGAGACATTAATTCAGAGCTAGGAAGCTAACCCAGAGAGAGAGAGAGAGACTTGCTATTTTAATTAGGTAAAATAGTTTTTTTGGGTATTTCGACAAAAGGGTTAAATGTTATAGATAATGTCAGAGTATCAGCAGAGATCAACAAGTCTTATAGTAATAAATTTCACAAATTTGAAAAGAGAAATACTACATAATATAGAAAAGATTTGTAAATCTCATCCTCTTTCTCACAGATAATTCGCAGGTTTCAAAATAACTCTGATGATTGGAAAGAATCTTTATATGCTCTAGAGTTATTTTTCAATGCAGAACTCTTAGAATATTTCTTCACAAATTTCACTTCCAAAAAGATCTTGAAAGAGTAGTTGGCTAAAAACAACTAAATTAAGGAGCAAAATATCTTTAAAAAACAGAATAAGAAAATGACGATGGTGATGATGCACAAAATATAACTGACAATGGAGGAGGACTTTTTTACAATCACAATACATCATCATGAGCTAGGATGGTGAGATACAAAATAGAATTTGCATGTTCTAGAAAAAGTTAAATAAATAATATTTTAGCTTTCTGAGTATGCAAAAAATAATTATTTCAGTAAAAATTCCGCAAAGAGGAGGCCTCCTCAAAACTCTAAAGGAGAATAATAAAAAAGAAAAGTCGGGGGCTCAACAAACTTTTCCCCAAAGCAAATTTTCAAGCTGGGACAGCCGACGGCCGGGTCCCACAAACCCGCCGAAATCTGGGAAACTCTCGCCAATTGTTTTTATGCAGATCCAACCATACAAATATCAAACAAACGCCCGGCCCACCCCACCGCCGTAACGTTGACATCTGCGTCCCAGAAACCTCCACGTCCGGTAGGAATCAAAGACAGATTACCGGAATCAAAGGCAGATTCATGAGTGCTGAGGGGTAAGAAGGTAAAAGCGCAAAAAGATTCTTTATCACTTCTCTCGCCTATAAAACGCCCCCGCTCGCCAGCTAGTTTTTCTCGCACTCCGGTACGATACCCGAACCGGCCCCCGACACGATACGATACAAAGCATGGCATTTTACGCCGCCCTCTCGCTCCTCGCCCTTTTAGTCCTGCCGTTAGTTATTGTCGACTCCCGCCCTGACTCCTTCCTCAGGCTGCCGTCCGATGGCCGAGATACCGGCGGCGATGACGCCGTCGGCACGAGATGGGCGGTCCTCCTCGCCGGGTCGAGCGGATACGGGAATTATCGGCATCAGGTACATCATTTTTTTTTTCTTTTTTAATTTCTGCTAGTCATTTATTCAGTTTGACTATTTTTAGTGGTAAAAACTCAATTTTAGCCTGAAAAGTTCAATTTTGTGGCTGTAAAAGTAAATAACGGTTACCGTGCGTGAAGATTGAGTTCGTTATTTGGGGTTTATGATCGGTGAAAGTTAGTGATGTGGACGGAGAATCCAGTGAAAACATTTGATAAAGGGGGCCTTTTTCATGTGAGCTTATGATTGAAGCTTGATGGAATCCTTGGTTGATTCTTTGATCGGAACGGGGAAAAATTAATGATGAATTAATGGTTTTAATTTAGCTCAAAAAAATGGACAATTTTTCAAATAAACTCTATTTTTATAAATAATTTCAAAAATCAACCGAGTCAAAAATATTTTCAAAAATCAAATTCTGACAGGTTACGTCAGTGTCACATCGGTGTTACCTCAGCGATGGCCGCCAGTGTGGCATTGGCGCTGAACAGGGGCATTTTTTGTTCGCCCGGGGTTGATAACCCCGCCGCTAGTGTGTATATATATTTCAGTTTTGGGCTTGGTTAGGTTGACAACTCCGGTGCTAAATCCGATCAAGCAACAAGTGATCATTCACTTGCCATGCAAGTTTATGTTGTTGCCATGCAAGTGCATGTGAAAATTGTTGCCATGCTTGGCTTGCAAGCCCAAACTCAAAACCAAAAAAAACAAATAAATTGATCATTCACTTGCGAGGATGCCAACGCTGACTGAGCCAAAAAAATTAAAATATATATATATCGTTCAACTGGGGTTGTCAACCCTGGTTGAACCAAAAATACTATTCGCAAATGCCACACTAGTGGCCAGCGCTGACGTGGCCCCGACGTGACATATCACACGTGGTTCTTAAAAATAATTTTAAGATGTCTTTTTTTGAAATTATTTTAAGGAAAAGGGTTATTTTGAAAATTTGCCCTAAAATTTTGGTTGGTTATTAAAGCTGAAAGCTTTGTTTTGAGGATGATTCCAGAATCTCACCTCCTCTCTTTTTGCTGCTCCTAACTTCTTTTGTTTTTATCTTTTTTTTTTCAATTTGTTAGGTGAGCTGTTAAGTTCGCTCTCTTTTCCACTTATTATACTTGATTTTTGAAACTTTCAGCAAATATTCTTATTCTGCTTGTTTTTTATTTATAGTTATTATTGTTTAATTCCTATTGATGACTGTTTTGTTTCAGCCCACTCCTTTTTGGACTAGGGAGAGATGCCATGATGAATATTGTCTTATTTTTATTTTATTTTTCACTCTTCTAGGCATTATGTCTTGGCAAATTTTTTTTTAATTATTATTGTTTTGTTTATAAAACTGATTCCTTTTTTCTACAGTCTTCAATCATTTTTTTTTCTCTCTTCTTAGGTCATATAATTTAATAACTATTTGGCAAAGATTTAGAGGTATGCTAAATTGACATTGACAATATAAATAAGAATATTTTTATTATGTGGGATGTGGCCCTGTAGTTTTTTTTTCATTTAACTTGTAAGAAGCCCTTGTTGACACGTACAAAGATAAAGAACATGGATATTGCTTCTTTCTTCCTTCATTCTATTCTGTGCACTTAATTTGCTTTATTTTCTTTTTTTCTCTCTTTTTGAAAGGTACTTTTTCACTATAAAGGTCTTGATTTCGTTGTTTGGTATGGCTTTGCTGTGCGTCTTATTCTCTTGCTGACTCATTGATGCATCTGTTTTCTTGCTCTGGATGTTTTAGGCCTCAATTTTCAACCATGATTATGATGTGATGCCGTAGGATTATGCTTGAGTATGTTACGTCTGTTGATGTTGGGTTGGGTCAGAGCACCACAAGCAGAATCCAAATTTAGATGCTGGGGTCAACAGATGCCAAGTTGTGTAATTTCGATTAGGGAACTCTTTTCTAGCAAACTTCCCCTCATACTCTGATGAACATAATCTAAGAGTCATATGTTTTCATTAACAGAACTGGATTTAATTAGAGCAAGAAATTATATAACAATATGGTTTCCTTCATATATTTTAATATATACTAGTATACCGTCACTCCACCGACCGATCGATCAGTAGAAGAGAGAAGAAGGAGGCGGAGGAAGAAGAAAGAGGGAGCTGGGAGAGGAAAAAGAAGGAGAGGGTTGATGTTACTTTCTCTCTCGCAGATGAAGACAGACAGACGGAAAAAATTTATATGAGTCACGAGAGAAAACCTCTATTTCGTCCGTTTTGATAAGGAATCCAAGAAATTTCAAATACTTTTCCAGTTAAAGATAATAAAGCAACCGACACCATGCGATCCAAAATGGTGAGATGGACTTTAGGGGTATATCGTCTTGCTGTAATTTAACAGAAGTGAAGGGCTTATGCCTATATCCACTAGTCAAAGTACAGTGAAGAATGTCAGTGCACTTAGTCATGATGATGTGACATGTGATGACTGTTTCTTGAGTTGTTTCTTAAACCTTTTCCCTGTTGAGTTTTATGTGTTTGATTATATATATTGATCTGTTTTTTTCCTTCTAATGATGTTTCCATCTTTGCTATTTCTTGAGATGATTTATCTTTTTGTATTCAATCAATCTTCTCCTGCTTCAGTGCCAATAAATTCCCTCTTGTGATGGGTGTGAGACAGCATTTTTATCCTTTTTTGCACTGAGATTTATTAACTCTCATCAATTCTTGTTGATCAGTTTCTGTAGTTGTATAATTCATTTTTATGCAATGTTCTCTCTTAGGCTGACATCTGTCACGCATATCAAATCATGAAAGCTGGTGGTCTAAAAGATGAAAACATCATTGTTTTCATGTATGATGATATTGCTTACAATGAGGAAAATCCCAGACCTGGTGTTATAATTAATCACCCTCAAGGTGGAGATGTGTATGCTGGGGTTCCTAAGGTTTGTTCCCCTGGATTCAGACAAACTTTGTTCTTTTCATGATTTTATATCTTTTTTTCTGATGATGATGATGATCACTTTTCAGGATTATGTTGGTGAACAAGTTAATGTTGACAACTTCTTTGCTGTTCTTCTTGGAAATAAGACTGCTTTAACTGGAGGGAGTGGAAAGGTTGTTGACAGTGGTCCTGATGATCATATCTTTGTATATTATTCAGATCATGGAGGCCCTGGGATTCTTGGTAAGTATTTGCACTCCTTTGATTTGGAGCTTTTAAGTGCAGTAATAATTCTTATGACATATAATTTGCACTACTTTGACATCAAAAGCTGAGTGAGGCAAATGAGGGGGACAAACGTTTCCAAGAAGTTAGCTGGCTCTTCTTTCGAGATCCGTTGACATTTTGTTTCCGTTTGACTGTTTACTATACTATGCGGCTGTTTGTTTCGTCGTAAAAGACGTAAAACTCTGTAATTCGTGAATGACTTACAACTCAATTACAACTACGATGTTTGTTTGGACCGTAATTTGTAAAAGACTTACGCAACTCAACTACCACTCACTTGCAACCCAATTACCACTCAAGTACAGCTCAATTACAGTTAATTTTGAGGTCATGTAAATTTGTATTAATTTTTTATATAATATTAATTTTTTAATATTTAGTATTTTTAGTATTTATTTGCAATATAAAAACTTTTTAATTCACCAAATAGTTAATTTTGTGGTAAACTTTTTCACTTACGTCTTACACATTATGACAACCAAAAACCGTAAAATACAATATACTTTCCCACTTACAACTTTATATTACCAACCAAACACCGTAAAACTTACATGCATGTAACTCATTTACAGCTGTAAAGACTTTACCAATTATGACTTACAAATTATGGCCAATTACGACAACCAAACAAACCCAACCTCAAAATTGGATGTCACACACAATGCATGTACATAAGTGAACTAACTAATATTTTGATTTGCAAAGATTCAAATGGGAAAACTTGTGGACATGGACCCATATAATAGTAATAGACTTTGACTGTAAGCAAAATAATTAATTTGTTGATGGTGGAGATATTCAAATAGTTGTATGTTAATATATTTTCTCAAAAAGTAAGAAATATGAGATTATATATAATCTGTTAATTTGAGGGGTATAAGTTTTAACTAAACAATTTTTAATTTGAATATATGTATAATAAATAAGTACAAATTTAGTAACAAGATTTTGAGCTATTAAATACATGAGCCAATGCAATAATTATAGCTAGAAAGGTAGTCTTAGTGTAGACTAGGAGAGTAAGGCAAAAAAAAATTATAATACTAAATATTTTTTTGGTTCTTTTTATTTGCGGGGTTGCGTCAAACGTGAGTTCATTAATCAAGTTGCAAACCATCAAAGGGTTTGCATTATAATAGTAGAATTTTTCAGAAAGAGTTTAATACAGTCAATATAATGGGGCAGAGCTGTATTACAAAGCAATTTTTTGCCCTTTTAATTGTGGTCGTCCATCAGGCAAGCTGAAGTGAGACCAACATTGAAACTGCAAACACCTTCAAGGTAGATAGAAAGATAGTCAGCAGGGTGACAACCAGTTCTAAATCTTCAATTATTTTCACAAGCTTCTCAGACTTGGAGTCATTTTTTATAAAAAGAGTCTTTTGATGTTGACGATGGTGATGGTGATGATGATATGATAAAATTTAATCGACTACTGTATTAAGCTGTAGGGGAAATTTGAGTGCACAAGGTGCTCTTGTTTGTTCTTCGCTCTTCCTTCTTTTGTAACATACATTCGTGATGTTTCAGGATGATACTGAGCACTTTGTTCTTTATTGTATTGATAAATTTCCAGGCATGCCCAGCGGTCCTTACCTTTATGCGGATGACTTAATAGCTACGCTGAAGAAAAAGCATGCTATGGGAACCTACAAAAGCATGGTAACTAACTGATTGTGACAAAGTTACAATTGTGCTACTCAACATGTCTGCAACTAAAATGTTTTGTACCCTAGTCACAGATTCACTGTTTTTTTCCCCCTTCTTGAAGGTATTTTATCTTGAAGCCTGTGAATCTGGGAGTATCTTCGAGGGTCTGCTTCCAGAAGATGCAAATATTTATGCGACAACGGCGGCAAATGCTGAGGAAAGTAGTTGGGGAACTTACTGTCCTGGAGACCCCATTAGTCCTCCCCCAGAGTACTGGACCTGTTTGGGAGACTTGTACAGTGTTGCTTGGATGGAAGACAGGTGGAAATTCATGTTTCATGAAAGTTACTTAGTTTGAATCTTGAAAATCATTTGACACGCGCACGTGCACTCACACACACACTCTCTTAATGTTCTGGTAAAAATTCCCATGATAACTCCTCATCTTCGACCAAATTTTTAAAAAAGTACACTTATATGTCTAGGATTCAATGATTCATAACTCACAAGTGTACAAAATATGACAAAAATTATGAGAGTTTTAAGATTTTTATAATTCTGAGTCATTTTATTACTTCTCAAGGGGACATAAAGCATAATCTCTGTTTCATTAGTCTGAAATTGTAAGATTATAATGAGTTTATTATATCTAGCGCGTTTAGATAATCAAATACCCAAGGCATGTTGATTTCTGCATCATAGCATGATATTGGTTATGAAGTAACAACACTGTCCGCTGGAGACAAACTGAATCATGGAACCAAAATAGACCTGAATTTAAGTATTGAAGAGGGAATTGAATTCAAGCATGAGAGCTTGGTCTTCGTGCAGAGCTATGCCATAGTAAGTCCTCTGAAAGGCAGACAGAGAGTAGATCATGTTCTGTATGTTCATGATTATCATACTGATCTGGATGTATTTGAATGAGTACCAAGTAAGGGTTCTGTTGTAAGATGAATTTGTCTAGTTTGTTTACTTTCTTGAAGGCTAAAGTTAAAGGAAGGAAATGAGTTTATTTGGTCTTTTTTCTGCGCCTCATACCCAATTATTTCTTGTATGTGCAGTGACATACACAATTTGCGAACTGAATCTCTTAAGCAGCAGTATAACCTAGTATGTGCTTGAACTTTGTATCTCCCCTTATTTTCCTCTTTGCTATCCATTTTATTGTTCTTTCAATGTGGTTTATGTTTTCCTTTTTTGCCTTTTTTTTTTTTTGCTCTTTTGGTATTTTCCAGGTCAAAACCAGGACATCAGATCATCAAACATACTATGAAGGATCCCATGTTATGCAATATGGGGATCTAAAGCTCAATGCAGAACATCTTTACCTGTACATGGGATCGAATCCTGCCAATGATAACTCCACGTTCATTGATGACAACTCATTACCATCATTTTCGAGGGCTGTAAACCAGCGAGATGCAGATCTTGTTTACTACTGGCACAAGGTTAGCTTCCTTTATTTTTCTTCTATAACTTTGAATTAGGAAGGTTGAACAAAGTCCTGGCCTTCCTCTAAGCATGTTGGCAGCAAACCTTGAAAGTCATGACAAGAGATGATTTATGAACAGACCAACTTCCTCGTCCTTCATTTTCTTTTTATTTAGTTAGCTATTTTTTTAAGAAGTACTTTGATGAATTTCTTTACCACTTCTGACCGATAGTCGGTACTATAAATCTAGAACATTTCTGTTTTTTGGCACTTAACTTTCTATCGGCTAACTTGTTTGTTTCTTTGTCACCAGTTTCAAAACTCACCGGAAGGCTCCTCCAAGAAACTTGATGCTCAGAAACAGCTTCTTGATGTGATGAGCCATCGCCTGCATGTTGATAACAGTATAGAACTTGTGGGGAAGCTCCTCTTTGGATCTGAGAAAGGCACCGAAGTGCTGAAGGCTGTTCGACCAGCAGGACAGCCTTTAGTGGATGACTGGGACTGCCTTAAGTCAGTGGTAAGTTCACAATAGTATACCCATCTTTTCCTCTCTTGCTTGTTACAATCTAGATTGAGTCATGTAACGTGGGTTGGATGTTATTCTTTGAACTAGATCAAGCGTCATAAGGTCTTTCTTTATTTCACTCAGAAACTATGATAATGTTATAGTGCATAAAGGAAAATTAGTGACACTTTACCAATATGTCTAAATATAATCATTGAACAAAGATGAAATTTACATAAAAATGTACTTTTCACTGATGTTGATATTAGTTAATTAAACTTTTTTGCTATATGAAACAATTTGCTGAGAACATCATTTACTTCAACCATTTTCCTATCGGAGTTTAGGACAAAAATCCTTCTGTTTATGCCAGTGCTACTGTAGCATAGTGGTGTTAAGTCATTCTGTAGGTGGAAAGAACTCTGGGTTTCCCTCTTGCACCAGGCCATGGCCTATTCTCCCCCACAAAAAAAGATCTTTTATTTATTTAAAAAGGTTCAAGCAAACAAAGAAATAAATAACACCTGCAGCCCATGTTCTTAATGAAACTCAGTGAGATGGAGGAGGTGGCTAGAAGGGTGATGGGATCACCACTCTGCCCAAAATTTAAAGTAGAAAATCTTTAGAATCTTAGTTACTTATTCTGAAAGTTTTGGTATGCCTAACAGACCATTTATTTCATATCCATAAGACTCAAATCAAATTTAGCGTTGTCTCTGCAAATGTACTGTCCTATTTATGTTTTTCCTTTAAAAACCCAATGGTTATTTTTTTACTAGAAATTTAATGCTTAATAGTCTCGTTTGGCTTCTTGAAGTTTCAAGATGTAGATATCTTTCCTTTAAAGCATATGCCATCAAGCTTAATAGTGATTTAAGTGTTTTATGTCAGGCACTATGTGCTCTTTTTTCAGTCTGTTTTCTGTGAATAAACCGATTTGATTATAATGTACGTGAATCCAATTGTCAGATCCAACTGGATCCTATCCCTGATTCAGTTCAGTCGGGACACTCTTAGGCAAATCAAATTATTCAGATGTGTATCATAGGATTCTCTCAAGTTCAGTGTGGCATATCATGTTGGAACCATGCTCAAAGCAAAAACCATCTGAATCTGAGAAAGGACAAGAAAGAAGCTATAACTCGATAAACAACATTACCATAGGATTTTAATATGACTGCCGCAACTTGATCTGTTTCTTTATAGTCAGAGTGTTTTGTTGTGATTGAAATTTAGCGTACTTCTTTATAGCAGGAAACATGCAAAAAGATTTCCATAATCTTAGAACACTTCAGATAGTATCACAACTCATGCAACTCATTCTGGTTGTAGAATGGTCAGAAGTAGTTTATAACTGAGCTCTACAAATCACTGTTCAGATGCTACAGCAATCATTGAAGGATAACTGAGTAATTCTGTAAAACTTTTTATTTGAATGTTTTGAACTTTCGAAACCTTGAGCTTGTATCGCCCCATTACATGAAGATAAAAAAGAAAAAAGCATGCTAGATGTCACCAATTAAAAGAAAATCATGAGCCGAGCATGTATAAATACTTCATATAGCCTTTCAATTCCGAACCAATGTGAGCTTTTTATTTCCTATCTTTGAAATGGTTCATAGTTTGATAATTTCCTTTCAATTACCTGTGCATTTATATGTTCAAACAATTCTAAGATGTCAAACTACATCTTGTTACTTCCCTAGGTCTCAGCGAATTTTCTGTAATTTCTCTAGCTGAACTTACCCTGAATGCCTAAATCTTGATTATGCTTCAAAACCTATTAACATCATGTCAACTTGGATTCCTTTTCTTCAGGTTCGGACTTTTGAAGCGCATTGTGGATCCCTATCCCAGTATGGCATGAAACACATGCGCTCCCTCGCAAACATCTGCAATGCGGGCATCAAGAAGGAGACAATGGCGGAGGTTTCTGCTCAAGCCTGCCTCCAGTTTCCTTCAAACCCCTGGAGTTCGGTTCACAAGGGTTTTAGTGCTTGATGCATGATTAAAGAAGCAAATTCAGCCTATGCAGATGATATACATATATAATGTCTCTAGCAAGTAATTTGCCTGTTTAGCTGGGCTCAGGATTGTAAATAGCATATAGGCATCCTTAGTCTGGGGAAGCTTGTGTATCTAATTGCAGTTACATTATTCTGAATCTGTAATGTAAAAACATCTTTATGCTCCATTTTAATTTGATCAGCTATGAAATATCACATGTATTATATTCGCCTAATTTCAGTTACACTTCTATGTTTTTAGCTTTATATTCATGTCAAATAAGATTTTTTGTGTAGATACCAAGCAGCTATCTAAGATGTGAAGCTATCTATCATCAAGATGCTTGCAATCCTGTTTGCCTTCCGAGTTGCCCATGGTGGAAGACTTAGGTGACAAATAGATCGGATACATAGTAAAGATGAAATTTTTATATTTGTGTTAATATAATGCAATTTCAGGACATGCCCTTTGTGCTTCTAATCATGGTTCGAAATTGTTGGAGAGAGAGGAGTTTGACCGGATTGCTGTATTGCCATGGGGTCGTGTCGAGGAGTCGAAGAGATCGCCAAAACAGCAGCAGCAGAAAACAGCAGCAGCAGCAGAATCAGGCAGAGTCGGTCGACCGGGCCGGTCGACTGACGTGCACAAAGTGCACAGGTCATTCCGCGGTCAACCGGGCCGGTCGACCTAGAAGCCTGACTGTAAACAGTCGAACTCTCTGTTTGTTTAGGTCGACCGGACGGGTCGACCGGGAAGGGGTCGGTCGACCGGTCCGGTCGACCGACGGTCGGGTTTGGGCAAAAATCTGCTGTTCGCAAATTGCGGAACAGCTGGTATAAAAGGCTGCTGGGTGGTTTCTAGGGTTATCACCTGAAAAAGAAAAAGCTACGAGCTATCTTACATTCAAAGAGGCTTAATAGCTATTGTAATCATCTTTCTTAATACAAATCTCTCTATTGATTGCCCCGAGGACGTAGGCACGTTGGCCGAACCTCGTTAGATCTTGTTTTTGCGATTGTTTGTTCTTCTTGGATTCATTTGATTGTTCTTTGTGGTTGAGATCTGTTGGATCCTCTATTGGTTGTTGTCATCGGCGCACAACAAGTGGTATCAGAGCATCCAGGTTGCTCTTTGGGATTTCTGAGGATTCGGAGGGCTCGAGATCGGATCCGGTGGAGATCGTGTGTCGATCTCAGATCTGAGGTATTGGGTGTTCGAGAGATCGTGTGTCGATCTCAGGAGGACTCAAGGAGGGCTCGTTGGATCCGTGGTGGAGTAGATCTGGTGAGAAACTCAATCTAGGGTTTCACGGGACAGGTAAAAATCACATTTTTATCTGGGTAATAGATCTATTTCAAGTTAGTTGATCTTCCGCATAAATAGAGGATCAAGAAAAATCTCAATGGCAGAAGAAGTTACATCTGTAAGAACAATGAACACTCACCCAAGGATCGAAGTTGTGAAGTTCAATGGCACTAATAACTTTGGTATGTGGAGGTGTGAAGTTATGGATGCGTTGAACGCATCTAATCTTGAGGATACTCTCCTATTGGAGAGGAAGAAGAACACAACCACCGATGAGGAGTGGGCGAAGATGAATAGATCGGCATGTGGCTTGATACGTTCATGCTTGACACAAGACATCAAATACCTTGTGCAACATGAGACGTCTGCAAAGAGTCTGTGGGAAACCCTAGAAAAGAAATACCTGACGAAGAGTGTGGAATCCAGGTTGCAGCTTAAGAGTAAGCTGTATCAGTTTCGAATGAAGAAGGGGAGCACAGTAAATGAGCTCATCAACCGATATACAAAGCTTCTTACAGATCTGATAAACGTGGATGTCAAGGTAGAAGAGGAAGACAAGGCAGTCATTCTCCTGAACTCACTCCCATCGGAGGAGTATGAGACATTCACTATGACATTTATCAATGGTAGGCAGACTTTGGACTACCATGAGGTGTCATCTGCATTGATGAGCTATGAGACAAGGAAGAAGGAGAGGCATCCTTCTCAGTCAGAGTCATCGGCGGAGGCATTGGAGGTGAGAAGCAGAGGTTCATCAAGTAAGGGAAAGGAGATCAGAGGAAGATCGAAATCTAGGCCGGGATTCAGGGATCTTAAAAGAAATCAGTGTGCTTTCTGCAAAGAGAATGGGCACTGGAAGGTAGACTGTCCAAAGTTCAAAGGAAAGAAGAAAGAATCAAAATCTGAAGCAAATCTAGCAAAAGTGGTAAAGACTGCAAGCAGAAAATCACAGGCAGATGGATCAGATTCAGATTCTTCAGTATTTTCGCTTTAGTCACCACTCCCGTCATAGGCTACTCAGATGAGAACGAGTGGATCTTGAACACAGGTGCAACATATCATGTATGCCCTAATCGAGACTGGTTTACCAGTTTTGAGAAGTTGGAGGGGTGTTCAGTCGTCATGGGCGATGATCATCCGTGCATCATGGAGGGTGTTGGCACTATTCCAATCAGGATGTTTGATGAGATGGTGAGGGAGCTGAAAGAAGTGAGATATGTACCTCAGCTGAAAAGGAACTTGATCTCTGTAGGAGCTTTGGAATCATTGGGGCTCGGAGTGTCTATTAAGGAAGGTGTTCTTAAAATGACAAAGGGCTCAATGGTGGTGTTGAAGGCCCATCGCCGGAACAACTTGTATTACTTGAAGGGTAGTACAGTGACAGGGCAGGTGGCAGCTTCTACCAGTCAGAAAGAAGATTTAACCCGGCTGTGGCACATGAGGCTGGGACATGTAGGGGAAAAATCATTGCAAGCTCTCGTGAGGAAAGGGCTGCTAAAGGGTGCTGAGACCTGCAAGTTAGATCTCTGTGAACATTGCATCATAGGCAAGAAAACAAAGGTGAAGTTTGGCACAGCTTCACACTGTACGGAGGGTATTCTTGACTATGTTCACACAGATGTATGGGGACCTACCAAGACTGCATCAATTGGGGGAAACCACTATTTTGTGTCGTTCATCGATGACTATTCTAGGCGCTGTTGGGTGTACACTATGCGACACAAGAATGAAGTCCTAGAACTGTTTGTGAAGTGGAAGGCTAACCTGGAGAGAAGCACGGGAAGGAAGGTCAAGGTCCTCCGTTCTGACAATGGAGGAGAGTACAAATCGGATCCTTTCCTAAAACTATGTCTTGATGAGGGCATAGAGAGACACTTCACAGTAAGAGAGACTCCGCAACAAAACGGGGTGGCTGAGAGGATGAACCAGACTTTGCTAGAGAAGGTTCGGTGTATGTTATCCAATGCAGGACTGCCAAAGAAGTTTTGGGCTGAAGCTTTGGGGTATGCATGCCATCTTGTGAACAGGTTGCCGTCGTCTGCAATAGGGGGAAGACTCCTCTTGAAGCTTGGTCAGGAAAAGCTGCTGTAGACTATGATTTGCTACGGGTCTTCGGATGTCCAGCCTACTACCATGTCAAAGAAGACAAGTTGGATCCGAGAGCAAAGAAAGGGGTGTTCGTTGGTTTCAAGCGAGGAACCAAGGGGTTCAAGATTTGGGACCAAAAGGACAACAAGTTCATACTCAGCAGGGATGTCACATTTGATGAAGCCTACAGTCTCTCAGCAGGTGGAGACAAGCAAGACCAAGGAGCTATTGCAGCAGGTGGAGACTGATGCAGATCCACCATCTCTAGAGGATTCAGTATCAGTTCGGATCATTCCTGAGGTGACACAGGGTGGTGATCAAGCAGCTGAAGGAGATACTGAAGATGTTGAAGAGGGTCAGGAGCAGGTCATGGATACTGTTCCAGATCCCACTGCAGTTGAAAGGCCACGGAGAAACACTAGGAGACCAGGTTGGCTCACCACTGATATGGTCGTCGCATATGCACTTCCAGTTATTGAAGAGGCTATTCCATCTACATTCAGGGAAGCTGAGATCAGTACATAAGCAAGGATGTGGAAAGAGGCCATGAATGAAGAGATGCAATCTCTCTACAAGAACAACACATGGGAACTTACTAAGTTGCCCAAGGGGAAGAAGGCCATAGGGTGCAAGTGGGTATTTGCTAAGAAGTAAGGATCTCTTCAAGAAGATGCAGTGCGCTACAAGGCAAGGCTGGTGGCTAAAGGTTACGCTCAGAGAGAAGGAATCGATTATAACGAGGTGTTCTCCCCGGTAGTTAAACACTCGTCTATTCGGATTCTATTGGCTTTGGTGGCGCAGAATGAGTTGGAACTTGACCAACTTGATGTGAAGACCGCCTTTCTCCACAGCGATCTTGAGGAGGAGATCTATATGACACAGCCCACAGGTTACAAAGCTGCAGGGAAAGAGGAGTTAGTATGTAAGCTAAAGAAGTCGTTGTACGGTTTGAAGCAGTCTCCTAGACAGTGGTACAAGCGATTTGATAGCTTCATCAGGAAGAAGAAGTACACACGTAGCCATTTTGATCCATGTGTGTACTACAACAAGTTATCTTCAGGAGAATATATCTATCTACTTCTTTACGTAGATGATATGTTGATTGCTTCTAGGTCGAGATCTGCTGTTGGCTCTCTGAAGAAGATGTTATCTTCAGAGTTTGAGATGAAGGACCTGGGGGAAGTAAGGAAAGTATTGGGCATGGAGATCACTAGAGACAGGAAAGCTGGCAGGATAAGTTTGACACAGAAGGGCTATCTAGAGAAGGTACTGTAGAGGTTTAATATCAGTAAGGATACTAAGTCTGTTAGTACACCTATGGCGCCGCACTTCAAATTGTCAGCAAAGATGTCCCCAAGGAGTGTTCAAGAGCGTGAGTATATGTCTCATGTTCCATATGCCAATGCTGTGGGTAGCTTGATGTATGCTATGGTGTGTACGAGGCCAGATCTATCACAGGCAGTCTCCATGGTGAGTCGATACATGCATGATCCTGGACAGGGTCATTGGGAAGCTGTGAAATGGATTCTGAGGTACATCAAGGGAACCGTTGATGTAGGCCTAGTATTCGAGAAGGACAACACCAGAAAGCAGGAGTGCATAGGGTATGTTGACTCAGACTATGCGGGTGACCTTGACAAACGCCGGTCGACTACGGGATATGTCTTCACATTCTCACAGGCACCGGTGAGTTGGCGCTCCACACTTCAGTCTACCGTCGCGTTGTCGACCACAGAAGCTGAATATATGGCTATGACAGAGGCCATGAAGGAGGCAATCTGGCTTCAAGGGTTGCTTGATGACTTGGGCATGGAACAGGATATATTGAAGATAAACTGTGACAGCATGAGTGCCATCTACTTGGCAAGGAACCAGGTCTATCATGCGAGGACGAAGCATATTGATGTCAGGTATCACTTTGTTCGGGAGATTCTAGAAGAAGGTGACATTGACTTGTTGAAGATTCACACTTCGGAGAATCCAGCTGATATGCTAACAAAGGTGGTGTCGGGGATGAAGTTTGCACGCTGCAAAGACTTGCTCCATGTCCTTCAGGTGAACTGAGCTTGCTGAAGCTCATTTGGATGAACTACGGACGGCTTGATCCCTTGGGCAAGGGTACGTAGGCAACTATGTTGGTGCAGCCGCTATCGAGTCGGAATTTGGCTCAGATTTGGAAATCTTCACCGAGGTGGAGAATTGTTGGAGAGAGAGGAGTTTGACCGGATTGCTGTATTGCCATGGGGTCGTGTCGAGGAGTCGAGGAGATCGCCAAAACAGCAGCAGCAGAAAACAGCAGCAGCAGCAGAATCAGGCAGAGTCGGTCGACCGGGCCGGTCGACCGATGTGCACAAAGTGCACAGGTCATTCCGCGGTCGACCGGGCCGGTCGACCTAGAAGCCTAACTGTAAACAGCCGAACTCTCTGTTTGTTTAGGTCGACCGGACGGGTCGACCGGGAAGGGGTCGGTCGACCGGTCCGGTCGACCGACGGTCGGGTTTGGGCAAAAATCTGCTGTTCCGCAAATTGCGGAACAGCTGGTATAAAAGGCTGCTGGGTTGTTTCTAGGGTTTATCACCTGAAAAAGAAAAAGCTACAGCTCTCTTGCATTCAAAGAGGCTTAATAGCTATTGTAATCATCTTCCTTAATACAAATCTCTCTATTGATTGCCCCGAGGACGTAGGCACGTTAGCCGAACCTCGTTAGATCTTGTTTTTGCGATTGTTTGTTCTTCTTGGATTCATTTGGTTGTTCTTTGTGGTTGAGATCTGTTGGATCCTCTATTGGTTGTTGTCATCGGCGCACAACAGAAATATTAGTATCAAAGTGTAAAAATTGGTACCGGGAATCAGTAATTATCGGCTGTTTCGTGTTGTATCAACAATATCTTGGGTCATATCGGCAATATAAGTACTGGGACAAGATATCGGTCCTAGACGATATTTCAAACTTTGCTCTTAAACTTATAGTGTATATCGAGTATGACATAATTGGAGCTGCTGATATCGAGTATAATGCGCTCCTTTGAAGTAGTACAGATGCCATTCATGCTCCCTTTTAACTCATATCCACAACATGCACACAATCATGTAGCATCTGGGCTCTTTTGATGCCCCTAGTGGAAAGCGGGGTTGTAAAGCTTCTCAAGCCACAAACTCTCCACTTCACTCTCTGCCCTCTTTCGTTTTGGCTTAAAGAAGACAAACAACCCATAACTGCAAGAAACCATACAGCTATGCATGTCCCTTTTCGCTCATGGTGGCCACATGTGATATTGTGATGCACATGAGGGAGGGGGAGAGATCTTTGTTTGTGATGGGGTTCTCACTCTTTGTTTGTGATGGGGTTCTCACTTTTATTTATTATTTATTTGTTTTTTTTTTTTTTTTCCTCCTAAGAGTCTTAATCAACTTTATGATTGTACTTTACAATTATTAGAGTATTCTATGCTTTCACTTCCGTGTGAATAAGTCTCTCTTGTAGTGGTTTTACATTCATTTTTTTTAAAAATAGCTTAGCTTAGTCTTGAAGGTCAGGTCAGTAGAGAGAACCAGCATATTTTTTTATAAAATTAGGGTTTTTATGTGATACTGTCTTCATTTATTTACTCATCATATTATTATGTTGTATATGAAAGACAATTATTATGCAGATAACATGGGTTGGTATCCGGAACGGATATTTTCATCCCAAAGAATGACGAAGGCACCCCAAAAATTCCTAAAAATTATTACAAGTTTGTCATTTTTTTTTTACTATTTCACCCTTTGTGAAAAGTCTAAAAACTCCTCTTTCCCATCCTCCTCCTCCTTCCTCCCCTCCTCCTCCCCCTCCCCGGCCGCTCATGCTCCCCCCCCCTCCCCCCCCCCCCCCCCCCCCCCCGGCCACCCGCTCCTCCTCCTCCCCTTCCCCTCCCCGGCCTCCACCTCCCTCCCCTCCCCACCTCCTCCCCTTCCTTCCCCACCTCCGCCCCTCCTCTCCCCCCCCCCCAAAACCGGCCTCCCCCACTCCTTCCCCACCTCCCCCCTCCCCCCGTCGGCCTCCGCCCCCTCCCCCCCCCAAACAAACTCCACCTCCCACCACAGTTCTGTTCGGCCAGTTCTGACCGAACAGAATCCGGCCGAACACTGTTCGGTCAGATTCTAGCCGAACAGATCCTGTTGGTGAAGTTCGTTTGGGAGGGGGCAGAGACCAGCAAGGGGGGCGAAGGGTGGAGGATGTGGGGTGGGAGTGGGGGAGTGGAGTTCTTGGGGGCGGGGAGGGTGGCGAGGCCCGGGGGAGGGGGGAGGGGGAGGAGGGGGGGAGGGGGAGGGGGGAGGGGGAGGAGGTGGGGAGGGGGAAGGGGAGGTGGAGGCCGGGGGGGAGGAGGAGAGAGAGTGAGGGGAGATGGGAGATCACCGGCGAGGAGGAGGCCGACGAGGGGGGAGGAGGAGTGGATGGAGGAAGGAGGAGGAAGAAGAAAGGTGTTTTTTTTTTTGAGTGTTTTTATCAGTTTTAGGGGTGCCTTCATCCATGGGGTACCTTCATCGTTCTTTGGGGGGGAAATATCCGCTTCCGTTGGCATCACATGACAACTGTGTTGGCAAATGAAAAAAATATACAACTGTACGTTGCTATTAGACAAGAATAAAGACTTTTGCTGGTTTGTAGGCCTGGGATGGTTAGAGTTCTAAACTCTTCACGGTCTTAAGTTCGAACCCCGCCACGTGCAGACATTTCATTCCTCGACGTCCGCCACTGGGCAGGTCCTGAGTTTGCTCTCCAGTGATCCTCAGTTCGAACCGTCGATGGTGAATTTAACAGGAAAAAAAAAATAGAATAAGCCTGTTGCCAGTTGCCATATAGCTTGTGGAACATTCTGAGTCTTTTTAGTAATTTGGATATTTGCATTGCTGTGGGATTCTCAAGTTGTTGGAAGCATTATTATCTGTACTCATTTTATCCATCTTCTCTCTTTTTCTGATTGCTTCAGAGCAGTGGGCTGTTTGCATGAACATTTCAACCTGCAATAAAGTTCAAACCAGCAAACCTAAATTGAGTCCTCGTTTGAAATTTGATTCATTCAACTTTCCACAGCTTCATCATTGATGTCTAGTTTCTAAGTAGACTATGCAATATGCGTCGATGTAATTGCTTAGGTTCAAATTCTGCTCACACACCATGTTCGTCTTTTTTTTTAATTTTCTTTTCAAAGGTCAAAATACTCGGGTGCATAGCAAAATAATTGCAATTTGTATTACACTAAATATGACACATAAGAAGAGAGTGTCATTTGTGCTGGCCGCATGGCGATGTTCTTTTAGCTGCCAAAAACTCCTGAAGTTAGCAAATTTGGCCTCTCTTTAAAAAAAAACAATCAAAAATAGTGTGTGTAAACATATGCGTATGTAGACTTGTGTCATTTTGGAAAGATTCTAGGTCAAATCTTTCCCACTCAAATACAATCCTAATACATTTTAATATCTCACTTAAACTATATTATTTGAAGTAGATATAACCAAAAATCAAGTATTTTAAATATTTTTTACCCATGCATTAAGTAGGAGGAAAACAAGAGAAAACGGACGGCCTAAATAGTGAGTTGGTTAATTTAACGGTGTAGAATATTTGTAATCTAGTAAAAATTGGTGTGTGAGAGTTTTTAAGTTTTTAGATCATGATGAAATGGTCGGATCGAAAATTTGTATGTTTAAAGATATAGATCTAAGCAACAAGCTACCATCGGCTGTCCATTTTGTGTCACTTGTTGGATGGGTAAAAAGAAAATACATGATTTTTAATTTATAAACACTTTAAATAATGTAGATCAGCTATAATGGAGTGGATTTTATTTTTAAATGTCATAGATATATATTTGAGTGGGAAGTATTCGGGTCTGAATCTTTCCCGAAGGATCCTAATCTCTCTCTCTCTCTCTCTCTCTCTCTCTCTATATATATATATATATATATATATATATATATATATATATATATATATATATATATATATATATATATGAGAGAAATGTAAATCAGCTGACACAGGAGGCAACTCCCTCCTATGTCGCATTCAAAAATTATATTTTTTGAGTGAATTTTTAAGATCCGACCGCACATTATCATATTCATATTCTAAAATATACACATATAAAAAATCAAATGATTTGAAATATGTTTACTCATTGATCTAATCGTTCCATTTTGTTCTATTGTTAAAAAACCGTTAATGTTTGAACCCAAAGAAAATGGAGTAAACAAACTTCAAATCACTTGATTTTTTATATGTATATATCTTATAATATGAAGATGATAATGTGCGGTCGGATCTTGAAAATTTACTCGAAAAATTGATTTTTGAGTGCGACATAGGAGGGAGTTGCCTCCTGTGTCAGCTGATTTACATTTCTCTCTCTCTCTCTCTCTCTCTCTCTCTCTCTCTCTATATATATATATATATATATATATAATATATATATATATATATATATATATATATATATATATATAGGGTTACTGTACCTTAGCCGACGGCTGAGAGAGTTTCTCAGCCGGCGGTGACGTGGCTGAATATATGCCACATATCGGCCGCAGAGTGTAGGCGCCAAAAAAATCAAAAAAATCCCGCCTAAACAATCGTGAAACAAATTGACAAAAATACCCCTTTTTACTTCTAAACTAGCATAAACTCATCCACAAATAAAATTTACCTACAGAATTTTCAGCTGAATATATCTACAGTTATAAAATTCTTAATTCTACTACAGACAAAACATGATATCGTTCAGCACTCCGAAGACTGACGCTGTCTTTTTTCACATGCCTTATGTAACAGATTTCTTACCATTTTACAAAGTCTGCGATCGTATTCGCAGTCATAGTATAATAAAACTTTCGAACATTGCGACCATCGTCACAGAATTAATACAATATAACTTTCAATTTTATATGACGACTGCGGCACTAGTCGCAGTCATAGTATAACAAAAACTTTTTTATATCACGTCTGCGATCATAGTCGCATTCCTTATTCCCATAAAAATAACAGACGAAACATGCTATCGTTCAGCACTATGACCTCGTTCAGAACAGCGACCAAGGTCGCAATCTTTTTTCAGCACTGCGACCAAAGTCGCAATTTTTTTTCGCATGCCTTATGTAACAGATTTTTTATAAGTTTACAAAGTAGATTAGCACTGCGACCCTGAGATCACTTCGCGTATATCACATCTTATAAAAATACTATATTAATTACACTGAATTAAATGAAATAATTAATATTCTATCTACCGTGATACAACAACAGTCTCGAAAAAAGAGATGCAGTAATATTAATCTCGATAAAGGAAAGACGAGCACCATACGTAATCTAAAGATATAAGGAAAACATTCTATAAAAAGTTAATTTGTACTTCACGTAGTAAACCTCTGGAAAAAAGAAACTCTTCGGATTCTCCCACCATAACTCTTCAATTAAATATTTAATTTTTTTTACCACTTCTTTCCATACTCAACCGTCACCTATAACAATTATTATTGAAATCACCTAGAGGGGGGGTGAATAGGTGATAATGCTAATCTAATGAACTAAATGCGGAATTTAAAAACTAATTGCAACAACACACAAGCAAGTATATGATATAGCAATATGAATCAATGCACAAAGTAAAGAGAGAGAGCCAATGGATCAAGCGCAAACAACAAGATTTGTTTCGAGGTTCGAGCACCCAGCTCTACATCCCCGCCTTCACCCAGAAGGATTTCGAATCCACTAGCTTGTCCACAAAGGACTCCCACACAGGGAACCTCCACTGAGAATTTGGGGCAATACAATAACTAGGAGTACCCAACTCCTCTCTTTACAACCACAACCTCTCACTAGAGGCAAAGCACCAAGCCAACAAAACTATCACCTCACAACTTGAGGGATAAGCACAAAGCTAAGTAAGGATCACCTCACAACTTGAGGGATACAACCCAATTGCACAACCTCCTCAACACAATGAGGAAAAGGCACAAAGCCAAGCAAAAATAGAATTTACAACTTGGTGATCAAAAGATCACAAACCAATCTCTTTTTCTCACAAACACAAAGATCCTATAAAATAGGATAGTAGATGTAGCTCAAGTGTGGAGAAAACCAAAGGAATAGAAAACAAATACTCAAAGAAAATCCTTGGGAAAAACTGAAATCAAGATATAGAAGTTGAATCAAAAACTCTTTTCCCAAAAACACTTTTCTTTGATTTTCCAAACCCTAGAAAAACACCAAATAGATTGTAAAGATTTAAGCCCAAAAACTTCTTTTGATTGCTGTGAAAACACTGGAGAGTATGAAAATATTAACACAAAAATTCTTAGAGAAAACTGGCCACTAATGGGGTATTTATAACCCCTAGAAAAATATAGCCGTTGGCAGCTAAAACTGCCAGAAATGGCCTACCGGTCGACCGGACGGTTGACCGGCCAACGGTCGATTTTTGACCGTTGGCAGCTACCGGTCGACCGCCGGGTCGACCGGCCTCAGAAACAGAGAGCAACACTCTCTGTTCGGTCGACCGCTCGGTCGACCGGGAGCAACCCGAGAGTGGGTTGCTTACAGTCAGTCGGCCGGTCGACCGACCGGCCGACTGACACGGCTACGTGCACAATCTTGTGCACGTCCGGTCGACCGCTACGGTCGACCGGATCCTGGCCCGGTCGACCGTTACGGTCGACCGCCGGAGCCTGGCAGCCAAAATCTGGGACAGAAAAACTGAATTTTTAAAGTCTTAAAAATTCCCATAAAATCTCTAAAAATCCACAAAAATAGTTTTCTCATTTTACAACACAAAAATCAAACATTTTGAATTATTTTTGTGTCTTACAAATTTTATCAAAAATCAAAACCTGTATTTTTTCAAACTTGAATTTTTCAAAAGAAAATATCCAAAACTCATTTAAATACAAAAGAAAAACATGATACTTAAACACATTGAAGCATGTTGCATATGGATGGAAATCCAATATACAAGAAACATATACATATCCATGTTTTTGACTTTAATTTCAAAATATGTTTTGTTAAAAATACCAAAACATAAAACACATGAATAAGTAAGTCAAAACTAAATTTGTCTAGGAAGTTAAGCATGCATGTATATAGAATGAATCTACTATACATAAAACCATTTAAACTTGTTTTGATCTATCTATTCATGAAACCAATATCGGTTAAACCAAAAACGGAAAAACCAAAAACCAATATTCAAAACATGAAACGTGTGTGTTGTGAACTTGAGCATATCATACTATTCTAATTATTACAAATGGATCTAAAACACAAACTAAATTAGGTACCGATGTCTTCTTGTAGAGCGCTGTCTCCAAGCCGACTCGATCCAAAACTTCGTGATCCACCGAGCTTGACTCCAATGAGTGCTATATATGATCTTGTCGCTCGGGCTCTTGAATCACTATGTGAAAGCTTCCAAACCATCTTTGTTGAAGCTAATCACCAACTAATAGCTTGCTTAATGATCTGAAACTAAAATCACAAGATTATTAGTAAACATAACTACATGAGTTAATCATCATCAAAACTAGAGTGGAAGGCCTCTGGGCCAACAATTATTACTATTCATATTCTTTCACATTCTTTACCTTTATATAGTGCTTGTAACTAATATATTATCTCATATCTAAAAACTATATTTTTGCTCTTCCTTTTCAATTTGATTTCAAAAACTTCCAGAAAACAATTCATTCTTGAATCATGTCTTCCCCATCTTCTTCCTCTGAATACTCAGATTTCAACTTCAATCATTCCCCCACCGGTACTCTTTCTTCAGGGTATTCTAGTGAATCTGATACCAGTCTGGACTTCACTCCTTTTGACTATATCACCACATTAAATAATATTTTAACTGATCCTCCTCTTCATGAGGATGATAAAGTTTTCATGTGGGTTAGTGAGGAGGAAATTATTCCTCAGCCACTTGACAGAGACATGCTTGATGAAAGCATGTCCTCTGATGCTGGAGGCTCGCTTTCTCGACACGGATCGGAGAAAGAGCTTGATAGAGACGATCCATTCTGGGAGTTTATCGATGAACAAAAAAAACCCTCCAAAATAAGAAGATGATGAGGAAATAAGTGATGAACAGGAAGACGAGAAGAATGAAGACGACGAATCTGCTTATGATGGTGATGACGACGAGGATTAGGATTTCCTGATCTTCTGGTATTCAACGTTATTTTGTCTTCTGTTAATAGCTTTTAATGCTCTTTTTTTGTAAGGTCTCTTTCTGACCATATTATGTTATAAATAAAATTTACTTCTATCTGTAAAAAAATCTTTCATATTTTTAAAATACATATAAAGTATGTCGTATAGTTATTATTTCTGCATCTTATCTGTGATAATGGTCGCAGTACTCATACAATAATTACATATGAAACTGCGACCATGGTCGCTGTCCAAAATTAAATTATATAAACAGATAATACTGCGAACATGATCGCAATCCTCTCAAATCAGTATATTTCACTGTATATTTCACTGTATATCACAAATTAGAAAACTGCGACTGCTGTTCTTAAACACTGCGACCATAGTTGCAGTCCTACTTCGCATGCAATAAGTAAAAAAATTCGTAGTTTATAGGCGGCTGAGACAACAGTTACAGTGAAGAGCAAACATATAAAACCATACGTAAACTGCGACTATAGTATCAGTCCTTAGTCACCGTTATTACATTTAACTTAGCAAAAAAAATTATCCAAAAAAATGCCGTCGTGAGTACTGCGACCATAGTCGCAGTCCTTGATCGCATGCTATATGTAAAAAATAATTTAATAGTTCATAGGCGGCTCAGACAACAGTCACATTGAAGAACAAATATATAAAATAATACGTAAACTGTGATTATACTATCAGTTATTAGTCACCATTATTACATTTAACCAAGCAAAAAAAACGTCCACGACTTGCTCTTGTTAAGCACTGCGATTATAGTCGCAGTCCTTGTCCGAATTCAATATGTAAAAAAATAATAATTATACATTACATGCGAAAAAAAGTAAACTGCGACTATATTAAAAATCAGTAAATCTCAAATCAGATAACAAAAAAATTAATAAAGAAGCATTCAAATTAGTTTCGTGATTTGATAAAAATTGGTGTCAGTTTAAAAAAATAATAATTTATACATTACATGCGAAAAAAAGTAAACTGCGACTATATTAAAAAATCAGTAAATTTCAAACCAGATAACAAAAAAATTAATAAAGAAGCATTCAAATTAGTTCGTGATTTGATAAAAAATGGTGGCAGTTTAAAATAATAATAATAATTTATACATTACATGCGAAAAAAAGTAAACTGCGACTATATTAAAAATTAGTAAATTTCAAATCAGATAACAAAAAATTAATAAAGAAGTATTCAAATTAGTTTCGTGATTTGATAAAAATTGGTGGCAGTTTGGCCGCAGTTATTAAAGATAATTGTGACACATCACCGCAGGGTATTTAGTAATTTCAACTGTTTCAATAGGCGGGGCGTCCTTTCTAGTGTGCCTAATAATGTGCCACATCACCGCAGGCTGAGAGGGTCTCTCAGCCGTTGGCTGATATACATTTCTCTCTCTCTCTCTCTCTCTCTCTCTCTCTCTCTATATATATATATATATATATATATATATATATATATATATATATATAGGGGTTACTGTACCACAGCCGGCAGCTGAGAGAGTTTCTCAGCCGGCATGACGCGACTTCATATTAGCCGCAGAGAAGTCAAAAATTTAGGCGGTAAAAAGAGACCCTCAACCACTTTTCGTTACCCAATGACTGAAGTACCCTCAGTTTCACTTTTAACCTTCTACAACTGTTCCTCCACTAAAAAAATTACAGATCGAAAAATTTTGAGCTTTTTCAAACAAAAAAATTACAGATCTTGATAACTAAATTTTAGAAAAATAATTTATTTTAAAAGAATGCAACCATGGTCGCACTTATGTTCAAGTTTTTTTTTGAAAAGATGTTTAATCACAATAAAAATCTATTACTGCGACTTGAAACTGTTGGCCCAAAGGCCATTAGCCCGACATTTTGATGACAACAAACCATATTTAGTTATGTTTTTAACAATTTTGTTTATATAAGTTTCAGGTAAATATAATAGTTGATTTGATGGCTCCAACTCAAGACTCACACTTTTAGACGCCGCAAAGGATTTGGATCCCCGAGCCTAGCATAGTAGAAGCACTCCCGGATCAAACATGAAGAAGAATTCAAGATTTGTAATTTTCTTTTTAGTTAGTATTTTAGAGGATTTTGTCAAAACCTAGATGATAGAGGTAGAATACTTGAGATTGTCACACACACACATCTAGTATTGCTTCATGGCTTCAAAACAATTTTTATAACAAAATTTCTAACCTAGTTTTGGAAAAACCATGATTGGAAAAATCAGTTTTAGAAAAACCAATTTTCATTTTACCAAAAAGGATTTTCATCAAATAAAGTTCAAACATTTTTGGGTGTTGATCTATGATCACACACTGTTTTTATAAGTCCTAGAACCTTATTTCATAAATCCTTAATCAAAGATCTTTTAACCAAAATTTCCCCTTTCCTTTAGCAGACTCTGGAAAAACAGTTCTGGCAGAGTCCGGTCGACCGACCCAGTCGACCGACGTGCACGCTGTGCATGTGTGCACGTCGGCCGACCGAGCGGCCGACCGAGCAAACTTGGTTTGCTCTCTGTTTTTCTTCGGCCGACCGCAACGGTCGACCGATAGAGAGTTGCTCTCTGGTTTTGGTCTCGGTCGGCCGCCCAGTCACCACCTCCCTAACGGTCGGAAATCTGACCGTTGGCGGTCGACCGGCCCGGTCGACCGTTAGCTGTCAGAAGTTCTGACAGACTCCAACAGCTATATTTTTTCTGGACAGCTTTTTGTTGGGATTCACCCCAACGACTCTTTTGAGGTTTGTAGGTCATTTTTCATCCCTATAAATAGTGGGACACTTCTACAAACTAAAGGAACAAGATTTATAAGTAAAATCCAAGTTTTCAAAAGCTTAGCATTTTAGAAAAAGTTTTTCAATCAACCCAAAATTTTCAACCCCTTCTTGAAGCAATCCTCTACTTCTCTCTAGTCTTTTGCACTACACAATTTCAAAGTATCATCTCCTTCATATTGGTTATAGGATTGTGCAAGTGAGCTCTTTTTGATCAAGTGTGATCAACCTTTCTTATTGTGAGAAGTTGTAGAGGCATCGGCCTCAAGCGAGCGGGTGTGCTTCAAAGTGTTGTTGCGACACCGAGAGATAGGACAAGTGTGTCCTTGTATTGAGGATCCGGTGGGATCACCAATAGTGAAAATCCTTCATCGTGTTGAAGGCGGGGACGTAGAGCGTGGCTCAAACCTCAGAAAAATCCTTGCGTTTGCGATTGTCCACATTTTCTCTAAACTCTATCTCTCTCTTACTTGCTCTACTAAATTGCTTATTTACTTGCAAGTTATTTAATTGTGCTCATTGTTTTAAATAGTTTTAAATCCCGCATTATTATCATTTCATATAGCCATCACCTATTCACCCCCCCTCTAGGTGATTTCAATTGGTATCAGAGCCAAACCCTTACACTTGGTTTAACCACCTTAGGGAGATCCTTATAGTTGGCTATTTTTATTTCTGCATTTCTATTTGTTGTGCATTCTATATTTGTATTCATGGCATCAGTTGATTTTTTTAGCATCAAATCTCTACCCAAATTTGAGGGCTTGAACTTCCCCATTTGGAAGGTCAAGATGAACCTTTTCCTTAAATCCCTAGGAGTTAGAGTTGCTAGGGCCATCACCAAGGAATTTATTGAACCTCTCACCGATGAGAGATCATGGTCCGAAGATACCACTAAGGACTATGAGGCCAATGCTAGAGCCTAATATTCATTAACCCAAGCTTTAAATGAAGATGACCTTTCACGCATCATAAATTGTAAATCGGCATTTGAGGTTTGGAATGTTTTGATTGTGACTCATGAGGGAACGTTCCAAGTCAAAAGATCCAAGATTGACTTGCTTCGTTCTCAATATGAGAACTTTTATATGCTTGAGAATGAATGTATTGATGACATGCTCACCCGTTTCACCAAGATAACTAATGCCTTATCTTCTTTAGGTGACACGATTGACAATGACCAAAAGATCCGGAAGGTCATTCGGGCTCTTCCCAAATCTTGGGAAGTAAAGGCAACTACCCTCAAGGAGCTCAACGATAGGGAGGAGATGGACATCTCCGGCTTCATCGGCAATCTCAAAACACATGAGATGGAGATGAAAGTTAGAGAAGAAAGGGAGGCGCCAAAGAAGAAAGCCCTCGCTTTCAAAGCCACTCCATCCACCCATGACGAGGAGGACTCATCGGAAGACTACGATGAGGATTTTGCCATGCTCATCCGGAAGGTGGGAAAGATGTTCTATAAGAAGGGGAGGCAAAGCAACTTCCGAAGAGGGAAACCTTAAGGAAGATTTGAAAAGAAAAGAGAGGAGCTGGGTCCGTGCTTCCATTGCAAGAAGATCGGACATCTCATCACCGATTGCCCTGCTCTTCAAGCTACAACCACAAAGAATGGGCCAAAGAAGAAGAAAGCTATGGTGACCACTTGGGATGATACGGAGTCGGAATCCGAAGAGGAGAACGACGCCGCACACATGTGCTTCATGGCACATGGGGAAGATGCATCAAAGGTATATCTTGAAAACTCCATAGATGATGATGAATTAACTATGGATGAACTTGCACAATTTTCGAAGAGCTACAACATAGATATGAGATTTCACAATCTCAGAATAAGAAATTGAAAAAGGAAAATGATTCCTTGAAAAATAAATTTGAACATATTTTAAAAGAGAAAAATGAGCTAGAAAATTCTTTTGAAAAGATGAAAATTGATTTTGAAAAATATAGAATATCTTGTAAAGGGAAAACCCCCATTTCATCTTGCAACAAAAATGAATTTCTTGAGATTCAAAAACGAGTTGATGTTTTAGACTAAACTCTAAAGAAGTGTGCTTTTGATTTAAACAAATTTGCATCTAGGTTTCCTAAAGGAATAACCCAAGGGAAACACACTCACCATCAACATGTACGGAAACATGCACACACACATAAACATGCATTCATGTATGGTAGTGGTAGAATTTATGTATGCACTCATTGTGGCCGCAAAGGCCATTTGGAAAAATTTTGTTAGGCTAAGCTAAACATGTCAAATAAACATGTTTGGGTTCGACAAGATACTAACCCTAAAGGACCCAAGAAGATATGGGTACCAAAAGACACACCGAATTTAATTGATATAGGTGGGTCGTCATCCTCCAAGACTTAGGGGGAGATGGTGCCCGGGTGGTGGATGCACCAACGCTTAACGAACATATCGTCGCTTGCATCGCTATCATAGAGGCACCCATTTTGGAGAATGCCCTTGGTTTGGTACTTTCTCCACATAAAAGTTTTACTTTATATATTTGCATAGGATTGTTAGTTTACCATTGTGTTATATTGATATATGTTAGAGTAAATTTGCATTTCCATTATGCTTATATGTATGCTTTGTTCAAATGTATAATATCATGTTTTATGCCATATAATTTGTTTTTGTCCACATGTCTAGATTTTGTTGGATATGTATTTTGTCAAAACTAAATTTAGAACATTTTAAAGCAAATAAATTGAGATAGCAATTGCGCGCCTCAACTCATATCTAGAGGAATCTCGAGGAGAAGTTCAGAACCCCTAACGGGGTATTCGGCTTCAACATCTCAAATTCATTGCTTTATTTAATAATAAATAAACATTGATATAATTTTTGTTGATTTTGATAACTTGTATGATTTAAAGCATTTTAAAACATCTTTTGGGTATTTTTGATTAATATACATATCTGCTGTTGTAATCATTTAAGATAAAAAAAAATTTTAACTGGTTTACTTATTGTCAGTTTTGGGCAAGACTGGTCGACCGGAGCGGTCGACCGACCTAGCCTGGGAGGATATTTTTTTTAACTCTTCTTTTGTCGGCCGACCGGAGCGGTCGACCGACGGAGATGGGTTTGCTCTCTGTTTGCTCCGGTCGACCGGACCGGTCGACCGGGCGACGGGAAATCTGTTTTTACCCAACTTTATTTAAAGCCCTAATCTCATTCTATTCTTTCTCACCCGCCGACATCTCCTTCCCTCTTCACTGAAAAACCCTAAAAATCATTCTCCAACCCTCTCCACTTAAATCCAACTTCAAATCCACTCTAGAATTTGTTGGATCTTCACTTTCAGGCTTGGATTTACGTCTTTCTCAGGGATTTTTCAGATTTTACCACTTGTTCTCCATTATTCAAGGTAAAAATCTCTTGTTTCCTGGATCTTGCTTCATTAATTGTATACCTTCATATTCTAGCCTAGATCTAGCTTTAATTTTGGTTAGATCAAGTCTTTATCTTGATTATCTTTGTGGATCTTGCCCTAGTTCAATTTTTCCTAAAATGTCTAAGAGAACTAGGACTAAGAGGGGTAAATCAACCCAACCCATAACCCCTACTCATTCACCCCTTTTTGTGTCTCCTCAAGCTAAAAATCGTTATATTCTTCTTTCTGAAAAGACTATTATTTCCGGACGATGTGTGATTATCAATGCTTTTGAACACTTAAATTTAGCACACATCTTAAGGAATAATTCTCTTGAAGATTTCCTTGCCATTAGGCAACCTGTTTACACCTCTCTTATTCCCTACTTTTATACAAATCTATCTTTTGAGTCTAACAGGATTAGATCTAGAGTCCTTGGAGAGATATTGACATCTCTCTCCAAGAGTTTGCTCATCATTTGCATCTCTCCTCTGAGGGAGTTGATGTTTATTCTCTAGATCTTCATGATTTTGAGTATCCGGCGGTGAGTTTGCCCTCACCGCGTCTACTTTGCTTCACGGGGATGATAACCCCGGTCTGGTAAGGAATGAAGAAGTGAAGTATTATACTCTCACTGCTCAAGTTCTTACCAAGATCATCTTCTATAACCTCCTACCCAAATCAGGAGAGTTTAGCCATGCTAGGGGATCAGTTCCATTGATTATCTACTGCCTTCTGCGAGGCATTAAGATTAATATCCCCAAGCTTATCATCTCTTTCATGACCTCTGATCACATATTTGTCCCCACTAGGCACTTGCCTTATGGGATGCTCATTTCCTATCTTTTGAAGCAGCTTAACTTTGATCTATCCTCTGTGAGGCCCTCTGAACCCTCTATTGACATAAACAGCTCTACTCTAAAGAGGATGCGTGTTGGGATGCGTCATCCTGCTCCCCAACAGCAGCCTATTCCTCCTGCTGCTCATGTCCTAGGTTCCTCCTCTGTTTCTGGTTCTTCCATTCCATCTGATCTTCACTCTTTCTTGTCCTCTGAGTTACGTGAGCACCGAGCTCAGTTATCTGCTGAGTTACAGGAGCACCGTACCCAGATATCCGCTGAGATCCAGCAGCACCATTCTCAGATTTCTGCGGAGATTGCGGCACATCGTGAGGAGATGACCGTGCGCTACCATGGCCTGCGCAATGACATGGGCTATTTTGCTGATTCCATGTGTTACATGGAGTCACAACTTGGCGCATTATTTGTGAGGCACGAGATGCGAGCTCCGGATCCCACGGCGCATGCTCGACCACTTCCTTCTTCCGGCCCTCCATTTCCGGCCAGGACTCCTACCGCTCCTCCGGCACCATAACCTGCTGTTGCAGCGATTGATTCTGAGGAGAATGATGATGAGGATGATGATGATGAGGATGAGGAGGTTGCTGAGGGCGATGAGGACGGCTCGTCTGAGGAGGATGATTCTGAGGATGAGGAGTGATTTTCCCCTTTTGTTGATGATGTCAAAAAGGGGAGAGACATTTATAAGACTTTTGGGCTGTAGTACTTTATTTTGTATTTTGGTATTTTGGGTTGTAGTACTTTATTTTTATGGACATGTAGTGTTAGTATTGTATGGTTGTGTATTTTTATTTCTGTTGGACATGAGTTATTGTATGACATATGATTTCTCCTTTTATGTGTCCATTTTATTCCGTTGGCATGTGACTCATTTTATATCATATATGCCTTTTATTTATGCCTAAGAATCTCTTTTTATATATGCATGTATTGAGGGGGAGCTTCACTTGAAGTCTCCACCCAAAATATTTGAGATAACTATATATGTTTTGTCATCATCAAAAAGGGGGAGATTGTTGGCCCAAAGGCCATTAGCCCGACATTTTGATGATAACAAACCATATTTAGTTATGTTTTTAACAATTTTGTTTATATAAGTTTCAGGTAAATATAATAGTTAATTTGACGGCTCCAACTCAAGACTCACGCTTTTGGACGCCGCAAAGGATTTGGATCCCCGAGCCTAGCACAGTAGAAACGCTCCCGGATCAAACATGAAGAAGAATTCAAGATTTGTAATTTTCTTTTTAGTTAGTATTTTTAGAGGATTTTGTCAAAACCTAGATGATAGAGGTAGAATACTTGGGATTGTCACACACACACATCTAGTATTGCTTCATGGCTTCAAAACAATTTTTATAACAAAATTTCTAACCTAGTTTTTGAAAAACCATGATTGAAAAATCAGTTTTAGAAATGTTGGCCCAAAAGGTTACACTCTCCATTAGTTTAGTGTTTTGATGATAACAAAACAAATAAGAGCTATTTGGTACTAATTAGTTTGTTTAAGATAAGTTTCAGGTTAGTACCATATTTGGAGGCCATTGCTTAGCTATTGCAAGAATTTCTAGGTTCATGAAGCAAAGAAGGCTTTTTGCACATCAAGGAAGGAACATAGAAGAGAAGGCTCTTGCAAGGCATTGCATGGCTCAAGACTTCAAGTTTGCTCAAGATAATTTATTTGATTTGTTTTTAGTTTAGAGTTTTGTTAAAGAATAGTGAATAGGTTTGAAGCTCTATCACACACGTTTTTGCGCACATCTTGTTTCCAAACATATTTCCTATAACATGTACAAAAATAGTTTGTATACAATCTTCAACCTACAAACTTACTTTGATATACCTATTCATGTGTTTTAAGTTTTTTGTTTTAACAAAACTTATTTTTGGAATTAATGACAAAAACTATGATATATATATGTTTCATGTATATAGGATTATATCCATATACATCATGCTTCAAAGTGTTTAAATATCATGTTTTTGTATTTGGAAGAGTTTTGGACAAAACGTATTTTCTATTCAAAATCTAAGTTTTAGAAAATACAGTTTTTGGTTTTTGGTAAAAATGATAAGAGATAAAAATAGTCATATTGATTGATATTTGAGCTAAACTTTTTACCGCATGTTTATATATCAATGCAAAATGATAAAACTATTTTTAGTGATTTTTAGGAGTGTTAAAAGATTTTTCAAAATATTTTTAAACTGTTTTTCTGACCCAGTTTCCTGTTCCAGACTTCAACCAGTCGACTAGTCTTCTGACAAGTCGACTTGGCTTGAAGTCGGTCGACCGGGTCGGTCGACCGACGTGCACAGATCTGTGCACGTTTGGCAGACTTTGGACGGTCGACCGTCCGGGTCGACCGGGTCTGAGAGCAGAGCTCTCTGTTTGTTTGGGTCGACCGAGCGGTCGACCGTAGCCTGCAACGGCTATTTTTTTGAACTAACGGTCGACCGGGCCGGTCGACCGAGCTAGCCGTTTGAACAGTAACGGCTATTCTCTGAGCTGGTTTATTTTTGTCCTTTTCTCACTTAAGTATGTTTAAATGACATGTTTTGGGTTTAATACTTTCTGATTAGCCTTAAATATGTTTTATCTCCTAACCCTAGCCCTCTCCTATAAATAGGGGTGTTTAGGGAGAGGTTGGTTACAAGAAAAATTTTCAAAATTTTCAAAAGTTTAAGGCATTCAAAAAGACTTGGTTTCTTATTTTTTGTGCTGAAATTCTCTCTCATTTTCTGAAGTGTTTTCAAGAACTCTCTGATTTCTTTTTCTTTTCTCCTTGCACACAAGAGCTTCATTCCTACTCATTATTCTCTAAGGACCTTTGTAAGGGAAGAGAATTTTGCAAGAGAGAGTTTGTGGTCTTTTGACTACTCTGAGATTGCTTGTACTTGAGATTGTGGAGTTGGGTACTCGGTGTATTTGTGACATCTTTGTGATAGTGGAAGTGGTTGGAATCCTTCTGGGGAAGGCGGGGAAGTAGAGCTGGGTGCTCGAACCTCGATAACAATTCTCGGTGTTTGCGTTTGGTTTTCTTGCTCTTGTTTCTTTCTCTATTTTCATTGCTCTTATTACTTGCTCTCTACATTCATTGCTATATTCAATTGCTTTGTGAGATTGTTGCTTCATAATTTTTAAATTGTGCATTGATTAGCATTATCACCTATTCACCCCCCTCTAGGTGATTTTCAATTGGTATCAGAGCTTGGACTCTAGGTTTTGGCTAAACATCCATAGAGAGATCCTTAAAATTTGCTAATCAACATTTGCATTCCATTTGTCATTCACTAGTAAACATGGCTGATAACATCAAAACCCCTCCTAAATTTGATGGACTCAACTTCCCTATTTGGAAGGTTAGGATGACTATCTTTTTGCAATCCTTAGGTAGCTTAGTAGCTAAATCATTGACCAAACCCTATGTTGCACCCGATAGTGATGAGAGCACATGGACCGACTTCAACTTTAGAGAATATGAGGCTAACTCTAAGGCCCAAAATTCCCTCTTAACCGCCTTGAATGAAGATGACCTTACACGGGTAATTCAATGCCAATCCGCCTATGAGATTTGGCAACATTTATTGGTCACACACGAGGGGACTTCACAAGTTAAGAGAGCTAAGATAGATCTCTTAAGGTCCCAATATGAATCCTTTAAAATGATTGATGAAGAATCTATTGATTGTATGATTACTAGATTTACTAAAATCACCAATGCTCTTTCTTCTTTAGGTGATGACATCTCCAATGACCAAAAGGTGCGAAAAGTGATTCGGGCACTTCCTACATCATGGGAGATCAAGGCCACCACCCTAAAAGAATTGAACGATAAGGATGAGATGGACCTAATTAGTCTTATTGGGAACTTAAAGACCCATGAGATGGAAAAGAAAGTAAGAGAAGAGGTCGCTCCACTAAAGAAGAAATCCATAGCCTTCAAGTCTTCATCCACTCTTGAAGACGATGAAGAAGATGAAGAAGAAGATGAGGAGCTATCACTACTTGTTCGCAATGTGAAGAGAATGTACCGGAGGAACAAGCTCAACTTCCGAAGGAAATTTGAAGGCAAAGAGGAGAGGAGAATTATATGCTACAATTGCCGAAAGCCCAGACACATCATGACGGATTGCCCGGAGTTCAAGAAGAAGATGACCTCCTCCTTCAAGCCAAAGAAACCGGAAGAAAAGAAAGCGTACAAGGCAACTTGGGATTCGGAAAGCGAGTCCGAGGAAGAGGCGGATGTAGCGAATATGTGTTTCATGGCAAACACACCAAAGGTAACCCCTCAACCTCTTGATGATGAAGATGATGAATTAAGCAAAGAAGTTCTTGTTCATGCCTTTGTTGAACTTTCAGAAACTTATGACAATAAAAAGATTGAATGTTCTAAATTGGAAAAAGAAGTTGTTTTTCTCAAAAATCAACTCGCTATTATTTCTAAAGAAAAAGATGAAATTTCTTCAAATCTCATTTCTACCCAAAATGAATTTTGTGCTTACAAAGTTGCTTGTAAAGTAAAATTTCCTAAAATTGATGAAAAAAATTTCTTCTTTGAAAACTAAAATTGTTGATTTTGAAAAGACTTTAAAGGATTGTGCTTTTAACACTAAGAAACTTGAAGAAATATTTTCTAAAAAGCACACCTCTCATGCTAAAGATTCACATGTTAAGATTCCTCATGCTCACACTACACATAACACTTCTCATGCTAAATCTTTTCATGCTCACAATTCTCATGCTCACAAATCACACACTCACTATGCTTTTAAATATGGTAGAGTGTATAGATGCACATATTGTGGTAAGAATGGACATTTGGCTAAATTTTGTTATGACCAAATAAATAGAACCAATAATCTTGTTTGGGTTAATGAAACTAACTCTTTAGGACCCAAGAAAATGTGGGTACCAAAATCAAGTCCTAAATTATTTGATGTAGGTACACACCAAGGCTCCAAGACGTAGGGAGCGGTGGTACCTTGATAGTGGTTGTTCAAGACATATGACGTGGGACATCAATAATTTTACAACCCTATCAAGGTACGAGGAAGGTGGCTCCGTCACCTTCGGGGATGACTCCAAAGGCACTATCATCGGTATAGGTAACATTCAAATTGGTGCATCTCCCATTATAGAAAATGTTGTACATGTTGATGGTTTGAAACATAATTTGCTTAGCATTAGTCAATTTTGTGATCGTGGACTTAAAGTTGTTTTTGATGATTCTTCTTGCAAGATTTTTGATATTAAAACCAATGATTGTATTCTCACCGGTTTTCGTGATGATAATGTTTTATATCATTGACATGCTTAATGTGGAATGTTCTACTAAATGCTTAAATGCTTTTGATGAAAATTCTTGGCTTTGGCATAGAAGATTAGGACATGCATCTTTTGACCATCTTTCTAGGATTAATTCTAAGGAATTGGTGAAGGGTATACCTTACTTGAAGTTTGAGAAAGACCGCATTTGTGGTGCGTGCCAACTTGGGAAACAAACCAAGTCTTCCGTCAAACCAATCAAGGATATCATGTTAACTGGGCCTTTAGAATTAATTCATATGGATCTTTTTGGACCTACTAAAACTAAGAGCTTAAATGGTAGTAGATTTGCATTTGTTTTAGTTGATGATTTTTCCCGTTTCACTTGGGTTTTCTTCTTGGAACACAAAGATCAAGTTTTTTCTCATTTTAAGATTTTTTGAAAAAGAGTTGAAAAAAAAAAAGGTTTTTCGATTTTGAGAATAAGGAGTGATAGAGGTGGTGAGTTTGTTAACCAACTCTTCATGACTTATTGTGATGAAAAGGGAATTAAGCATGAAATGTCTTGTCCTAGAACTCCACAACAAAATGGAGTTGTAAAAAGAAAAAATAGAACACTTCAAGAGATGGCTAGGACAATGATAAGTGAGTATGACCTCCCTCAATATCTATAGGCCGAGGCCGTAAACACCGCATGCTATATATCAAATCGTATTTATTTATGTAAAAATTCTTCCAAAACATCTTTTGAAATGTATCATTTTAGAAAACCTAATGTTGCATATTTCAAAGTTTTTGGATGCAAGTGTTTTGTTTTGAACACTAAAGATAACTTGGGTAAATTTGATGCTAAGGCTTATGAAGCAATCTTTGTTGGATATTCTACAACTAGTAAAGCTTATAGAGTATTCAATAGATCTTCACTTACCATTGAAGAATCCATGCATGTTAAATTTGAAGAATCTAATGTGTTTGTTGAGAATGGTGTAGAGATTGAACCATTAGGTGAAGACATGGAGAGACTATCCTTGAAGGACTCACCCGCTCAAGATGATAAGCAAGAACCAATTGGTGACGTTCAAGAGGATAAAGAGGAAAGCTCTCAACCGCTTCCTAAAGCTTAGAGATATGCCACAAATCATCCCAAGGAGCTCATCTTAGGTGATGCATCTAAAGGGGTAACAACTCGCTCCAAACTCCATGACCTATGTAGTAACTTTGCTTTCATTTCTCACTTTGAACCCAAAAGCATCCTCGAAGCCGAGGCGGACTCATATTGGTTGCTAGCCATGCAAGAGGAACTCAATCAATTTGAGCGCAATCAAGTTTGGCACCTTATTCCTAGGCCCCACGATAGACCAATAATTGGTACTAAGTGGATCTTTAGGAATAAGATGGATGAGTCCGGAAATGTGATTAGGAATAAGGCTAGGTTAGTGGCCCAAGGTTACACTCAAGTTGAGAGAATTGACTTTGAGGAGACCTTTGCACCCGTAGCACGGCCTTGAAGCCATACGGATGACACTAGCTTTTGCATCTTTCAAAAATTTTAAACTTTTTCAAATGGATGTGAAAAGTGCATTTTTGAATGGTTTTATAAATGAAGAAGTTTATGTTGCTCAACCTCCCGATTTTGTTGATCATGTTCATCCCGATTTTGTTTTCAAACTTGATAAAGCTTTGTATGGATTGAAACAAGCTCCAAGAGCTTGGTTTGAAAGGCTTTCTAGTTTTTTCATTTCAAATGATTTTATTAAAGGCAAAGTAGATACAACACTATTCACTAAGCATGTTGATAATGACATTTTAATTGTGCAAATTTATGTTGATGATATAATTTTTGGTTCTACTAATGAGTTTTTATGCAAGGAATTTGAAAAGGTTATGCAATGTGAATTTGAAATGTCTTCAATGGGTGAGCTTAATTTCTTTCTTGGACTCCAAATCAAGCAATTGCAAGATGGGAACTTCATATGTCAAGCCAAATACGCAAAGGAACTCGTAAAGAAGTTTGGACTTGAAGACTCAAAGGTTTGCAACACTCCCATGGCAACTACCACCAAGCTTGATAAGGATGACCAAGGTAAAAATGTTGATATTAAATTGTATAGAAGCATGATAGGTAGTCTTTTGTATTTGACGGCAAGTAGGCCGGACATCATGTTTAGTGTGTGTCTTTATGCTAGATTTCAATCGTGTCCCAAAGAGTCCCATCTTATTGCGGTAAAACGCATTATTCGTTACATTAAGGGAACGATTGGAATGGGTCTATGGTATCCGAAAACCGGAGATTTCTCAATGACGAGTTATTCGGATGCAGACTATGCGGGTTGTAGAGTAGATAGAAAGAGTACTAGTGGGACATGTCAATTTCTTGGTAATTGTCTTGTTTCATGGTCCTCTAGGAAACAAAATTCCGTAGCTCTCTCAACCGCTGAGGCGGAGTATGTTGCCGCGGGGGCTTGTTGTGCACAAGTCCTTTGGATGAAACATACTCTCCTTGATTATGATTTGCATTATAACCATATAAAAATATTTTGTGATAATACTAGTACTATACATATGACAAAGAATGCAAATCAACATAGTAAGACCAAGCACATTGAGATTAGATATCACTTTCTTAGAGATCATTTTGAGAAAGGAGATATAGATATTGATTATGTTTCTACGGATTTGCAACTAGCTGATATTTTCACTAAACCACTTGATTTTGCTAGATTTTTCTTCATTTGTGGTGAACTTAATGTTTGTGTTATTGAATAAAAATGTTTTCATAACCCTTTTTGATGTATGACAAAAAGGGGGAGAATGAGTTTTTATGATAAAATATGAGTTCATATGGTTTTGGTTCCATATGAGCTTATACATGTTTTTAGTTTTTGATGTGTTTTCATGAATTCTTGTTTAAGTGTTTTGCAAGTATTTTATATCTCATGATGTTTATGGTTTTTGGTTTCATGGTATTTACTTGCAAATTACAAATTACATTATTTTTCTTTGTTTAATATAGCATAATTTGAGGGGGAGCTTTCTCCTCCCCTATATTTTTGTTTATAGCCTATTTGTTTTGTCATCATCAAAAGGGGGAGATTGTTGGCCAAAAGGTTACACTCTCCATTAGTTTAGAGTTTTGATGATAACAAAACAAATAAGAGCTATTTGGTACTAATTAGTTTGTTTAAGATAAGTTTCAGGTTAGTACCATATTTGGAGGCCATTGCTTAGCTATTGCAAGAATTTCTAGGTTCATGAAGCAAAGAAGGCTTTTTGCACATCAAGGAAGGAACATAGAAGAGAAGGCTCTTGCAAGGCATTGCATGGCTCAAGACTTCAAGTTTGCTCAAGATAATTTATTTGATTTGTTTTTAGTTTAGAGTTTTGTTAAAGAATAGTGAATAGGTTTGAAGCTCTATCACACACATTTTTGCGCACATCTTGTTTCCAAACATATTTCCTATAACATGTACAAAAATAGTTTGTATACAATCTTCAACCTACAAACTTACTTTGATATACCTATTCATGTGTTTTAAGTTTTGTGTTTTAACAAAACTTATTTTTGGAATTAATGACAAAAACTATGATATATATATGTTTCATGTATATAGGATTATATCCATATACATCATGCTTCAAAGTGTTTAAATGTCATGTTTTTGTATTTGGAAGAGTTTTTGACAAAACGTATTTTCTATTCAAAATTCAAGTTTTAGAAAATACAGTTTTTGGTTTTTGGTAAAAATGATAAGAGACAAAAATAGTTCATATTGATTGATATTTGAGCTAAACTTTTTACCACATGTTTATATATCAATGCAAAATGATAAAACTATTTTTAGTGATTTTTAGGAGTGTTAAAAGATTTTTCAAAATATTTTTAAACTGTTTTTCTGACCCAGTTTCCTGTTCCAGACTTCAACCAGTCGACTAGTCTTCTGACAAGTCGACTTGGCTTGAAGTCGGTCGACCAGGTCGGTCGACCGACGTGCACAGATCTGTGCACGTTTGGCAGACTTTGGACGGTCGACCGTCCGGGTCGACCGGGTCTGAGAGCAGAGCTCCCTGTTTGTTTGGGTCGACCGGGCGGTCGACCGTAGCCTGCAACGGCTATTTTTTTGAACTAGCGGTCGACCGGGCCGGTCGACCGAGCTAGCCGTTTGAACAGTAACGGCTATTTTCTGAGCTGGTTTATTTTTGTCCTTTTCTCACTTAAGCATGTTTAAATGACATGTTTTGGGTTTAATACTTTCTGATTAGCCTTAAATATGTTTTATCTCCTAACCCTAGCCCTCTCCTATAAATAGGGGTGTTTAGGGAGAGGTTGGTTACAAGAAAAATTCTCAAAATTTCCAAAAGTTTAAGGCATTCAAAAAGACTTGGTTTCTTGTTTTTTGTGCTGAAATTCTCTCTCATTTTCTGAAGTGTTTTCAAGAACTCTCTGATTTCTTTTTCTTTTCTCCTTTCACACAAGAGCTTCATTCCTACTCATTATTCTCTAAGGACCTTTGTAAGGGAAGAGAATTTTGCAAGAGAGAGTTTGTGGTCTTTTGACTACTCAGAGATTGCTTGTACTTGAGATTGTGGAGTTGGGTACTCCGGTGTATTTGTGACATCTTTGTGATAGTGGAAGTGGTTGGAATCTTTCTGGGGAAGGCGGGGAAGTAGAGCTGGGTGCTCGAACCTCGATAACAATTCTCGGTGTTTGCGTTTGGTTTACTTGCTCTTGTTTCTTGCTCTATTTTCATTGCTCTTATTACTTGCTCTCTACATTCATTGCTATATTCAATTGCTTTGTGAGATTGTTGCTTCATAATTTTTAAATTGTGCATTGATTAGCATTATCACCTATTCACCCCCCCCCCTCTAGGTGATTTTCAAGAAAAACCAATTTTCCATTTTACCAAAAAGGATTTTCATCAAATAAAGTTCAAACATTTTTGGGTGTTGATCTATGATCACACACTGTTTTTATAAGTCCTAAAACCTTATTTCATAAATCCTTAATCAAAGATCTTTTAACCAAAATTTCCCCTTTCCTTTAGCAGACTCTGGAAAAACAGTTCTGGCAGAGTCCGGTCGACCGACGTGCACGCTGTGCATGTGTGCACGTCGGCTGACCGAGCGGCCGACCGAGCAAACTTGGTTTGCTCTCTATTTTTCTTCGGCCGACCGCAACGGTCGACCGACAGAGAGTTGCTCTCTTGTTTTGGTCTCGGTCGGCGCCCAGTCGACCGACCTCCCCAACGGTCGGAAATCTGACCGTTGGCGGTCGACCGGCCCGGTCGACCGTTAGCTGTCAGAAGTTCTGACAGACTCCAACAGCTATATTTTTTCCGGACAGCTTTTGTTGGGATTCACCCTAACGACTCTTTTGAGGTTTGTAGGTCATTTTTCATCCCCTATAAATAGTGGGATACTTCTACAAACTAAAAGAACAAGATTTATAAGTAAAATCCAAGTTTTCAAAAGCTTAGTATTTTAGAAAAAGATTTTCAATCAAGCCAAAATTTCCAACCCTTCTTGAAGCAATCCTCTACTTCTCTCTAGTCTTTTGCACTACACAATCCCAAAGTATCATCTCCTTCATATTGGTTATAGGATTGTACAAGTGAGCTCTTTTTGATCAAGTGTGATCAACCTTTCTTATTGTGAGAAGTTGTAGAGGCATCGGCCTCAAGCGAGCGGGTGTGCTTTAAAGTGTTGTTGCGACACCGAGAGATAGGACAAGTGTGTCCTTGTATTGAGGATCCGGTGGGATCACCAATAGTGGAAATCCTTCATCGTGTTGAAGGCAGGGACGTAGAGCGTGGCTCGAACCTCGGAAAAATCTTTGCGTTTGCGATTGTCCACATTTTCTCTAAACTATATCTCTCTCTTACTTGCTCTACTAAATTGCTTATTTACTTGCAAGTTATTTAATTGTGCTCATTGTTTTAAATAGTTTTAAATTTCGCATTATTGTCATTTCATATAGCCATCACCTATTCACCCCCTCTAGGTGATTTCAGAAACCGTTTTTTTTTTTGGTTTTCTTAAGCTGCAATCGAAGTCGCAGTTTCTAAAAAGAAAAATTTTGGATTTAATTTTTTAATATTATTTTCACTTTTTAGATTTATTTTTGTTTATATTGGGACCTTTGGTCGCAGTGTTGTAGCCTTTTTTTTATTTTTTCGATTAGGGTCGCAGTATTTTTTTGAACTCCCTAAGCTAAATAGGATACTGCGACCGTGATCGCAGTTTTATGAAATAAGCATCGCAGTCAATGGAAGCAGTGACAATAATCTCGTAAGTTAATTAATTAAGATGATTAGAAGATTGCGACTTCGGTCGCAGTCTTATGTAACAGTAATCTCTTTGAGAATGTTTTGTTTGATAACAATGCGACCTTGGTCATAGTATTTTTTTATTAAGTAATCTAAATATGATACTGCGACCATGGTCGCATTCTTATGAAACAAAAGTCTTATGAAATAGAGTCGCAGTCAATGGAAGCAGTGACAATAATCTTGTAAGTTAATTAATTAAGATGATTAGAAGATTGTGACTTCGGTCGCAGTCTTATGTAACAACAGTCTCTTTGAGAATGTTTTGTTTGATAACAATGCGACCTTGGTCATAATATTTTTTTATTAAGTAATCTAAATAGGATGATGCGACCATGGTCACATTCTTATGAAACAAGAGACATAGTCAATTGAAGCAGTGAACAATGTCTCTAAAGTTAAGTAATTAAGATGATTAGAAGACTACGACTGAAGGCTGCGATATTAATCGCAGTCTTATGTAATAGCAGTCTTTTTGAACTTATTTTTCATTTTTGCGACCAAGGACGCAATCTTTTTATTAATAAATTTTAATTGGACTGCGACTTTGGTCGATGTCTTGTAAAACAAATGGTTTGAAAATAAAATTTTATACGGCCTTACTTTGGAAGGAGAAGAGAAAAATCACGATGAAAATATTGAAGTTGACATCCCGAGGGAACATGAACTTGTCAAAATAGTTGCTAGATATCTAGGTCTGTCACTAAAAATTAATATCTGATCCCGCTCTCGCTTTTTTGGAACGATATTCTTTATAAGTTAAAAATCTAGATCTGCAGCGTGAGAAGACACAGAGAGATAAACATATAAAAGAGGAGAAAAAATAATAATAAAGAATATAAACTAATACATCATCCCAAGGAAAAGACAAACGATAAGGGCTTTTAGTAATTTTAATTATTTTCAAAAGCGGGACGTCATTTTAGATTGTCGAATTATGTGGCTCATAATGTGCCACGTCACTACAAACTGAGAGAGTCTTCAGCCGTCGGCTGATATACATATTTTGATATATATATATATATATATATATATATGAGAAAAATGTATATCAGCCCGCGGGCTGAGAGTACTCTCTCAGCCTGCGGTGACGTGGCTCAATTTGTCACCTCACTAACTTGCGGCCCGCTTATAGGAAGAAGTTAAATTACCAAATACCCCTTATGAAAAGCTACTTTTTCTTTAACTTTCCTTATTGTTTATTATTTTTTTGCCCAAAAGGCAATTTTTGGAGCGCACGTTGTCAGACTTGTTTATTATTATTTTTTTCCCCCTTTCTTTTTGCCGCTCTTTATATGATTTAGGTTATTGATTATAAATTATTTTTTCCCCCTATTTCCTTACCTCTCTTTGTTAAATCTAGGTTCTCCTATATAGTTTATTTTTTGTGTATATAATGTAGACAGAGACTTTGGTCGCAGTATACATGGTTAATTGCGACCAAGGTCGCAATGTTGTTATTGATAAAGAGGGCCAGCATCTGTAATCTAGGGTCGCAGTACAATGACTGCGACTTAGGTCGCAGTACGTTAGGTAAGTGTTTTCTTTATATTAACACGTATATGTTGTTATTGATAAAGAGGGCCAGCATCTGCAATCTAGGGTCGCAGTACAATGACTGCGACTTAGGTCGCAGTACGTTAGGTAGGTGTTTCCTTTATATCAACACGCATATGTTGTTATTGATAAAGAGGGCCAGCATCTGCAATCTAGGGTCGTAGTACAATGACTGCGACTTAGGTCGCAGTACGTTAGGTAGGTGTTTCCTTTATATTAACACACATAGCGACCAAGGTCGCAGTACGTTACGTATGGTGCACATCTTTCCTTTCTCGAGATTAACATTAGTGCATCTCTTTTTTCTAGACTGTTGTTGTATCACGGTAGAAAGAATATTAATTACTTCATTTAATTCAGTGTAATTAATATAGTAATTTTATAAGATTTGATATACGCGAATTGATCTCAGGGTCGCATGGCTAATCCACCCTAGTCGCATATTAAAAATCTTTTACATAAGGCATGGGAAAGAAGATTGCGACTTTGGTCGCAGTACTGAAGGAGGTCGCATTGTTGTACGATAGAATGCGACTAGGGTCGCAGACGTTATATAAAGAAGTTTTGTTATACAATGACTGCGACTAGTGATTGCGACTTTGTCGCTGTTGTCATATAAAATTGAAATTATATTGTATTAGGTCGCATAAAAATGTTTTGTTATACTATGAGTGCGACTAGTGACTGCGACTGTGTCGCAGTTATTATATTGTATTAAGTCTGCGACCATGGCATGTTTTTTAAATTTTCAATGCTTCTGCTTATTTTACATTATATTGATCCAATTTTTTAATTATATTTTTTGATGTATTAAAATTACGAATTTTATAACTGTAGATATATTCAACTGAAATTTTGTTTGTTCATGACTTTATTCCAGTTTAGAATTAAAAAAGGGGTATTTTTGTCAATTTGTTTCACGATGGTTTAGGCGGGATTTTTTTGATTTTTTTGGTGCCAACACACTGCGGCCGATGTGTGGCATATATTCAGCCACGTCCTGTAACGCCCCGATCCCGCAGGTACGGGGACGTTATGGTGACGTACATACGCGAGGTGGAAACACCCTCACGCGTACGTTAAGCCTCAGTACAGGACATACCTTCCATATACACAAGGGTTCCAGCAGTAGATAAGTACAAGAATACCTGCAGAAAGAGGTGAGTAACATAACAGATATGAAAAATGGGGACAAATAAGATAACAGAAATAAATCACCAAGATACTTATGAATAGTCCCCATTTTTCATATCTGTTATGTTACTCACCTCTTTCTGCAGGTATTCTTGTACTTATCTACTGCTGGAACCCTTGTGTATATGGAAGGTATGTCCTGTACTGAGGCTTAACGTACGCGTGAGGGTGTTTCCACCTCGCGTATGTACGTCGCCATAACGTCCCCGTACCTGCGGGATCGGGGCGTTACATAGTGGTATCAGAGCCTAGGTTCACACCTGGTGTGGGTAACCACCTGGGTCAATCCTCGGGCTCTTACCAACAGTACAATCAGGTTCAGATTAACTTGTCTGTATCTGAATTTGGGGTTCCAGCAACGAGTATAAGAATACCATGACCTTGACAATTCATTCCTTGACTCGTTTGTATTCCTTCCTTCCTTCCAGTTGTCGATCCAGAACATCCGATTTCCTTCTCGCTTTTCTTGCATCGTCTTGCTTCCCATCCGTTAGGATTAGTTCACTACCATACTTCTCCATCCCGAGTTCCTTATAGATAGCAGAGTGCGCAGCGAAAGTGTCGTGGACCCGTCACATTTAGTTTTTGAGGTTAGAAATATTGTTCTCACACTTGATTTGAAATTTCGAGGACGAAATTTTTGTAAGGTGGGGAGAAATGTAACCCCTGACCCCCTGATCCCCGGTGTTCTCACATTTAGGTTTTCGAGGACGAAATCGTGGTAGTCTGATTGAACCGCTTTCAATTTTAAAAATCATTTTCAAATTTTTTAGATTTTTCAGGATTTTTTGGAAATTTTCTGGGTTATTTTAGAAAATCTCCGTAGTCGGTGTCGACCGATACCGATAATTGGCTTTCCGATTTTTATTTCAAAAATGGAGTTGTATTTTAAGAATCGGCTTTCACCTTATGTCTTAAAATCTCATAAGCTACGTTAGGGTATTTTTGGAGATTTTTCTGAATTTATCGAAAATCCGGCCAAAACGGTGTCGCCCGGTATCGGGACAGCTTCCGGGATTTTTAATTGGCAAACCAGATTGAGTTTCTGCAAACCGTTTCATATTATGTCTCCGGATAATATGCTATATTTTTTGTAATTTTTGGACACCGTTCGGAACCGATCGAATATGGAGCCAATATAATATTAATATAATATTATTTTATCTTTTTCTTTTCCTTTCTTTTTTCCCTCTTCTTGTTCCTTTCTCTGGAAGCATCCCCCCACCGCCTCTTAACCCACCGCCATTCCCCCACTTTAAATCCTCTCTCTCCCTCTCCCCCATTCTCTCTTCTGTTCCCTGAGCGACCGCCGGCCTAGGCGGGCGGAGCCGCCGCCGGCGAGGCTGGGCTGGCCGCCGCCAGCCCTTGGCCCTCCTCTTTTTCTCTCCCTCCATCTCTCTCTCTCTCTCTCCCCCTCTCCTGGCGACCTGACTGATGGCCAGGCGCCGGTGGCCGGGTGCCGGCGACGCCGTCGGCCGGCCGGCGCAGGGCCGACAGTGGGGAGGGGGGAAGCACCAGCCCCCTAATCTCTCTCTCTCTCTCTCTCCCGCGATGGTTGGCCGGAGCGGCGCCGGAGCATCGCCGGAGCGGCGCCGGCGCCGGGGAGACGGCCGCGCCACCGCGCGACTGGGCAGCGGTGGCCGCGCCAGCCGCAGCAGCCGCGGGCAGCAGCAGCTGCTGCCACCGCATGTGTGGGGAAGATAACCCAAACGGGTTTGGGTTTTGGGTTTAACCCAAACCCGACCCGCTTGCACCCAACCCGACCCAATAAGGTAACAATTTCATTTTAGCCCCTGTAACATTTTAAATTACTTTGGGGCCCCTGAAAAATTACAAATAGCCCCCTGAATATTTGCAGTTATTACATATCTAACCTTTTATATCGGGTTTGGTTTTCGAGCGATATCGGGAGCATCCGGACTCCGATTTGGACGATTCTGGATCCGTTGCGATCGTGGGAAAGAGAGATACCTTCTCATGATCAGTGTTTTTCTTTTCTAAATTATATTTTTATCATGTTTAGTGAAAATGCTTGATTGCTTCCTTAATAAAACGTGATTACTGCATTTGGGAAATTCTTGTAATTAAAACATAATAAAACCTGATACGGGATGATTGGTTAGTTAACGAGATTTCTGAAGTTAATCATGTTCCTGAGTAAAACGTACCACTAGACACTGTTACCTCATGGATCACTATTATGGTTCCACAATACAGCTACATGTCCACTGATACTCGTTTGGTTATACCACACGGCTACATGTACACCAAGACACGCGTACTTCATTATACGGGATCTTGTCACTATTCCACTATCACCCTTACCGACCCACTGGTACACTAAGCACTGTAGTGCATGTAGATATCAGTTACACTGAATATCGGTATTTCCTGTAGTATTTCATGTAGTTTCATGTACACGTCTCACCATTACGTACTGCATGTTTGTGACCTACTGATGTACTAGTACACTAGATACTGTCATGTTATATTGATATCCTCGTTACATGGATGCACTGATCACTGTTATTACATAGACATTACACGGATTATTGCTACACATATACATTCCACTAGTACACGGAGAGACCAAAGCACGGACTACCGCATTTCATATTATTATTACAATTATATTAAATGCAAATACGGAATTGTACAAGGGGGTTTTCTGTAAAATTACCTGTAATGGGTTTGGATGCGGGTTTGAGGTTAACGGGTCGGGTTAGATCCAATAAACCCGCACCCACTAACTTAAGTCAAATGGGTTAATGGGTAACGGGTCGGGATGTAGGCTAATTGGGTTTAGTCATGAACCCAATAGGATTTATTGGGTTTGGGTTTACCCAAACCCACTCCAATACACTCATAGCAGCAGCAGCAGCAAGCTGCTGCTGCCCCTGCCTCGCGGGCCGGCCGGCCAGCTCGGCTGGCCGGCGGCGCCGGCGACGCCTACCGGCGGCAGTCCCGGCCGCCGGCGGCGGTCGGCCAAGAGAAAAGGTGAGAGAGAGAGAGAGGGAATGAAGCAGCAGGAGAAAAGAGAAGAAGAAGAAAGAAAAGAAAAGAGAAAGAAGAAGGAGGGTGGTGGTGGCGGCGCGGCCGCCGCGACCGGGATGATTGGTTAGTTAACGAGATTTCTGAAGTTAATCATGTTCCTAAGTAAAACGTACCACTAGACACTGTTACCTCATGGATCACTATTATGGTTCCACAATACAGCTACATGTCCACTGATACTCGTTTGGTTATACCACACGGCTACATGTACACCAAGACACGCGTACTTCATTATACGGGATCTTGTCACTATTCCACTATCACCCTTACCGACCCACTGGTACACTAAGCACTGTAGTGCATGTAGATATCAGTTACACTGAATATCGGTATTTCCTGTAGTATTTCATGTAGTTTCATGTACACGTCTCACCATTACGTACTGCATGTTTGTGACCTACTGATGTACTAGTACACTGGATACCGTCATGTTATATTGATATCCTCGTTACATGGATGCACTGATCACTGTTATTACATAGACATTACACGGATTATTGCTACACATATACATTCCACTAGTACACGGAGAGACCAAAGCACGGACTACCGCATTTCATATTATTGTTACAATTATATCATGATTACATATCACTGTTACACCTGAATGTCATGTTTCCACATCCCTGTTACACATGCAATACATGTTCCATGTTACCGTATTCATGTTATATGATTGTTTCCCGTTACTGATATTGGGACATGTTACCGTATTCATGTTATATGATTGTTTTCCTTTACTGATATTGTTATCCCCGTTACCAGATATATGAGCTGTTGATATGCGATGTGTGGAATCCCACATCTATTGTTCCTGTTTCCCGTTATATTGTTCTATGCTATCAACCGAGCTCATGTCCTGTTATCATGTTACCCGTATCATGTACTGTATTTGTTCTTGTTACCTTGTATACTTAACACATAAAGATCACTTGGGTATGGGGGAGACTTGACGGTTGATTAGATCATATCGGGTGGATGTCTGGATCCATTGTTTGTCCCACTGCAGGGGACGGGGTAGTGCTGGCTACCATCTGTTACTCATGAGCTCCCGTTTCCCGTTATTATTTTAGCTCATTGAGATCTTGTTACATGTTACAGTCTTAGCGGGCTGGCCCTGGTCTCAGCAGTCAGGGATCTGTTTAAGGCCGTTGTCCCGGGTATGCACGGGATACACCCACCTGACTAGAGCTCCTTGACCAGTTGGTTTCCAATGAACATAATAAAATGATATAAACAATAGTGACATCGGGAACACTTGTTATTTGGTCACTCTCTCGTCTGGATAATGGTACCCGTAGGCCATGTCCGGATGGGTTCGACTGGAGTGCGGGCTCCAGTATGAACTGCCAGTGGTAAGGGACACTGGAAGAGATTGATTAAAATACCGGGTGGTACTGATTTCTACTATTGTATAAAGGACATGACTTACCTGATACATGTATGCTATCTAGTTACTTCCCTGATTTTATCTGCTATCCTGTTACATGTATATTTTATTACTATACCTGGTACATGTTATACTTTCTGTGGTGACATCCTACTCAGGTACATGTTGCATTGCATATATTCTATTTCTTGTATTCCTTGCAGATATACATGACACTGTATTATGGGTATATTGCATATGCATATCTGCATGTTCACTTCTATCACGTCACCACTAGCATGTTCATTTCTAGTACGTCACCACTAGACAACAGTAATTATCATATAATTGGATACGACTATAAACATGACCCGATGATAACCGGCTAGGTAGTGATGGTATTAAAAGATAACATGTCTATATATTTCTATTGCTTCTTATATACTTATTATATAGTATCACTATTACAACATCATGTATTATATATTAGTATCGTGCTTGTATTACTATATATTATATATTAATGCCTCCTTCATTTTACCACTCACTAGGTCGCTTTCTGACGACCCTGGGTTTGCGTGCCCAGGTTGGAGATCCGAGTTACCGTATTATCAGATAGTGCCCTAGATTCACATAGGAGACTCATCATCGAGGCCATTCATAGGTATCTTTATATTTGTTTCTGTTAGCTCATTTATCCCTATTTTCCTATCTGTTATGATCGCTAATTGCTTCCTGCAGGTATTCTTGTACTTACTTTATGCTGGAACTCATGTATCTATAGAGATTATTTACTGTACTGAGGCTTAACGTACGCGTGAGGGTGTTTTCACCTCGCGTATGTACGTCGCCATAACGTCTCCGTATCCTTGGGATCGGGGCGTTACACGTCCCGCCGGCTGAGAAACTCTCTCAGCCTGCAGGCTGAGGTACAGTAACCCCTATATATATATATATATATATATATATATATATATATATATATATATATATATATATATATATATATATATATATATTAAGTATCTGTATCTCAGTTGCCAGTTGTGAAACTTTCTCAGCTGGCACTGCGATTCTGGTCACAGTCGTAAAAAATTCTAGATATTCTCAGTCTAATTAGCACTATGACCATGATAGCAGTCCTTACAAAAAATACCGTGATCATGGTAGCAGTTCTTACAAAAGACACTGCGATCATGGTAGTGCTGTGACCAGGATCTGTGGCTGAGATTCAATCACGTCGTCGCCAGCTGAGAGAGCTTCTCAGCTAGCGGCTGAGGTACATCTCTCTCTATACACACGCACACTTTATATATATATATATATATATATATATATATATATATAATATATATATATATATATATATATATAATATATATATATATACACGCGTGCGCATATATATATATATATATATATATATATATATATATATATATATATATATATATATATATATATATATATATATATATATATATATATATATATATATATATATAAACTTGTGTCATTCCGGAAGGATTCAAGATTGGATCCTTCCCATCTAAACACGACTCTACGACATCCAAGCGTAAGATCCACTTCATTGATGTTGATATACATTATTTCAAGTAATTATAAACTAAAATTATGTATTTTAAATATTTTTTACTCATTCATCAAGTAGGCACAAAATGGACGGCCGAAATAGTGAGTTTGTTAATTTAACGGTGTAAAATATTTAAAACTAACAAAAATTGGTGTGTGAGGGTTTTTAAGTGTTTAGATCATGATGAAATGACCGGATCAAGAATTTGTATGTTTAAAGACGTAAATCTAAGCAATATGTTATTTTCGGTCGTCCATTTTGTGCCTACTTGATGAATGGATAAAAAGTATTCAAAATACATGATTTTTAATTTTTAGTTACTTGAAATAACGTATATCAACTTCATCTTAATTGATCTTTCATTCAAATATCGTAGAGTTGTATACTCAAGTCTCTCCCCCTAAGGGGGATAGAGACTTGGGTAGTTCCGGAAGGATTCGAGCCTGATTCTTTGCCACTCAAATACAACCATATGTCATCTGAATACAAGATCAATTTCATTGAAGTTGATTTATATTATTTCAAGTATCTATAGACCAAAAATCAAATATTTTAAATATTTTTTGCCAATGCATCAAGTAAGGAGAAAAGACAGTCTAAATAGTGAGTTAGTTTAACGGTGTAGAATATTTGAAACCTAACAAAAATTAGTTTGTAGAGATTTTTAAATATTAGAACATGTTCAAATAGCCGAATCGAGAATTGTATGTCTAAAGACGTATATCTAACAAACTGACTACTTTCGGCTGTCCATGTTGCGTCGTTGATGGATAGGCAAAAAGTATTCAAACACTTGATTTTTGATTTTTAATTACTTTATATAATATACATCAACTTCAACTGAGTGGATATTGTATTTGAATGTCAGATGTTAATATTTGAATGGGAAGAATTTAGGCTCAAATTCTTCCGGAACTACACAAGTTCAACTTCAACGAATCCTTACCATTCAAACTCAATTCCACAGGATTCAAATATAAGATCCACTCCGTTGAAGTTGATCTTGAAGTAACTAAAAATTAAGTATTTTGAATATTTTTGCTCATCCATCAAGTAGGCACAAAATGAACTACTGAAATAGTGAGTTGACTAATTTAACGGTGTATAATGTCTGAAGCTTAACAAAAATTAGTGAGTGGAAAAAATTAGAGCTCGAATCCTTCTGAAATACACAAGTCTGTCTCCATGAGACCCGATTTCCATCCAAACCATGTTTGGCCATCAATAATTTTTTACTGTTGCGGCAAAATAATAATAATAATATCAGTAAATTATTCAGTAACCTCCAATCAAGATGGAAAAACTAATCAAAACAAATGTCTCTGAGTCCTCATATATACAAAGGAAGCAGTAGTATAGAGTAAGCGACGAGAGAAAGTTTGCCGCCCGACGATCAAAATATTTTGTCAGTGTTCTCATCAAAACAAACCTACTGCAGCCGTCCAATTAAACTTAGGTTGCATTCATCATTTGTGCTCTCTTTTAACTTGATCCAATGGATTCTCTGAAGAGTACAAGGGGGGGGGGGGGGGGGGGGGGGGGGGGGGGGGGGGGGGGGGGGGGGGGGGGGGGGGGGGGGGGGGGGGGGGGGGGGGAGAATTCCCAACTTTATAGTTTATGTCCACATGTGTCACATTGAGGTTATGTGACTCAACAAAAACAATGACTCTTTATTCTTCTTCTTTTAATATTTATATGGTATAATCGACATATGTCGTAGCTCATTTAATTACTGTTGTGATATGATTGGAATCTAACATAGTTGCGTCCTATTTCTAATATTTAGTATGTCATTAAAGTTTAAACTTCATACATATAAACAAACGCACACACGCTCGCATTACTTATTGTTAACTGTTAGTTTGAGACCATCATTTACAATATCATAAGAATTAGAGCTCTAGAAGTGGGAATTAATTCGGGACAATCATTTAACTATACACGTAAGAGTGATAATTCTACAATTTCGGCTTGAAAATACATACATTTGAGAGAAGATTCCATTCATAAAGCTCCCTCATCTTCTCCTAGAATTCAAAAATGGCCACAAGACAAAAATACATGTTCCTTGACGCGTGAGAAAAAATTAGCAGCGACCACAGGGGAAACTAATAGTGAAATTGAAGAGCTGATTATTTCGTAGGTCTCCAGTCATGGGCCATGTTGCTACACTGTACATGCTTTGAAGATTTCCCTCGTCCTTCTCCTTCGTTCTTGTAATTTATGAGGTGCAGAAAGTAAAATTTTACGACAAAGATCACAAAAATTATGATGACATGTTTCCTAGTATAGTTTGAAAAAAACTGACATAATGTCTGCCAAACATGAACCATCTAAATGATAAACATACATTGGACAACAGGACATGATGCTCTGTATGAGATTGCGAGAGCTTGTTAAAAGAAGAGCGTAGAATAGAAACTCAACACTGGCATGCCATTGTAAACGCAAAACAAAATGTCGTACGCAACAGCATTCTGCAAGAAATCTTGTTAACAGTCAAGAAAATCAAAATTCTTAAAAAAAAAAAGAAGGCTGGGCAACAAGAAAAGTGTTGGCCGGAGGCTTTCCTCTCTAGTTTGATGATGATTAACTCATGTAGTTATGTTTACTAATAATCTTGTGATTTTAGTTCAGATCTATTAACAAGATATTAGTTGGTGATTGCTTCAAAAAAGAGGAGTTTTGAAGCTTTCACATGATGATTCCAGGGCCCGAGCATCAAGATCATACATAGCCTTGCTCGTTAGATCACGGTGTTTTGGACCGAGTCGACTTGAAGATGAAGATCGTCAAGAAGACTTAGGTATCCTAGTGTTTAGTATGTTTAGATCCATTTGTAAAGCTTAGTATAGTTGATATGCTCAAGTGCACAAACACACGTTTTATGTTTGGATATTGGTTTTTCGGTTTTTAGTTTAACCAATATTAGTTTTCATGAATAGTAGATCAAAACAAGTTTAAATGGTTTATATGTATAGTAGATGTATTCTTTCTATACATGCATGCTTAAACTTCTTAGACAACTTATTTTACTATCTTATTCATGTATTGAAAAATTCATGTTTGATAAAATATAAGTTTTGGTTTTGGTAAAACTTTCAAAACACAAAAATAGTTCAAATTGCTTGATATTTGAGTTAAAATTTTATCACATGTTATATATCAATGCAAAATGGTAAAACTATTTTTGGGGATTTTAGAAGTTTTTACAAGATTTATTAAAATATTTTTAACATGATTTTGACTCAGAAATTGGCTGCCAGGCTTTGGCAGTCGACCAGGACGGTCGACCGTATGCCAGAGACGGTCGACCGCTCGGTCGACCGACGTGCACAGGTCTGTGCACGTCTGGCCAGGCAATGGGCCGGTCGACCGGGCGGTCGACCGGACCAGAGAGCTTTGCTCTCTGTATCTGGGCGGTCGACCGGGATGCCCCAACGGTCATATTTGGGACCGTTGGCGGTCGACCGGCGGTTCGACCGCAAGCCTGTCAGGCTGACAGATCAGCCTAACGGCTAGTTTTCTGTTTGGCCTATATAAACCCCATTTCTTTGGGATTTTGGCCAAGTTTTCAAGAGCTAAAATTTCTCTCCTTTCTTGGTGTTTAAAAACAAGTTTTCAAAAGGTTTTAGAGCTTCAAAAGATCAATCTTTATTTTGTTTTAGAGTTTTTGGAAAAATCAAAGAAAATAGAAATTTGGGAGATTTATTTTGTTCTTCAATTCTATTATTTACAAAGAGTTTTCCCAAGTATTTTTTCTTTGAGTTCTTATTTTCCAAACTCTAGTTTTTCCACACTTGAGCTTATCTTCTATCCTAATTTATTAGGATCTTTATTTGCGGAAAAGAGATTGTTTGAGGTTGTTGTAGCCTCCAAGTTGTAAACACCCTTGCTTTTTGTTGTATCCCTCTTTGGTAGAGGTGATCGGGTGATTGGTTTGCTCCCTCTTTGGTAGAGGTTGAGATTGTGGTTTGCTCTCTAGTGAGAGGTGGAGTTTGGTTTGTAACCCTCTTCGGTAGAGGTGTTTGTGGTTGTTTGGCTACGGGCCTACCCCTCGGTTGTGAGGTGGTGTTTGAGAGAGGAGTTCGGTACTCCCTTATTGTACAAATCCTCCTCGATGGAGGTTCTCTCGGTGGGAGTCCTCGGTGGACAAGATAGTGGATTAGAAATCCTTCTCGGTGAAGGCGGGGACGTAGAGCTAGGGGCTCAAACCTCGACACATATCTTTGTGTTTGCGTTTGATCCATTGTCTCTCTAACTCTCTCTCTTTATTTTATTTGTGCAAAGCATCATTCATTCATTCATATCATATATTACTTGTGTTGTGCCTTGCATTATTTCATATTGCTTATCATCCTTATATGCTTGGCTTGTTTGTGTGTGCCTCACTTATACTTAACCACAAGAGCTTCATATAGCACCTCAACCCTTATCTAGGGGAATCAAGAGGAGTTAGTCCAGAGCCCTTAACGGGAAATTCGGCTACACTTGTTGGTTGTATTAAGTTTGTGCAAAATTTATTTAGCTTCCGCATTTAGTTTCTAGATTAGCATTTACACCTATTCACCCCCCTCTAGGTGTTTTTCAATTGGTATCAGAGCCTACGCTCCTGATACTTAGGCCTAACATCCTAGGAGTGAGATCCTTATTTGCTAGTCTACATTTGCATTTGCTTGTTTGTACACATTTAGTTTGCACTCATGGATAGTCCTCCTATGTTTGATATTTCTAGACTTGATATTTGGAAGGTCAAGATGAGTTGCTATTTGAACACCCTAGGCTTGCATGTCTTTCTTGTCGCTACTAAGAAATGCTATCTTCGTAATAGCAATCATATAGGGGCCAATGCACAAGCCCTTGAGACCATTAGAAGCACGCTTTCAAAAGATTATCTTATGCATGTTTCTAATCTTGATTCCGCCTTTGCAGTGTGGAACAAGTTGACAACCACATCCACCTCCAAGCTTCAAATGCCAAATCACCGGAGGAATCTAGTGGAGACTCCGAGTCACAATGCTTCATGATTCAAGGGAATGACTCCCTTGAGGTACAATCGGAAACTCAACTAGATAGTTTTGATTCTATTCTTCTTGTGATGAGCATGTTGATCCTAACACTTTAAATGAAGAACTATCTTTAGTGTGTGAAAAATTGATTGAAAAATATAATGTTTTGAAAAAGAAAAGTCTAGGCCTTAACAATGAAAATAAAAATTTAATTTCTAGACTTGACTTATTTTGCAAGAGAATGAGGAGATTTCTAATGAAAGGGATTCATTGAAATCTCAACTGAACTTGTATTAAAAGATTGCAATGATGTTTGAAGAAAAATAAAGTTCTAACTTCAAAAATGATTTTGTTTTAAAGAAAATGATTCTTTAAAAAGAGAAATTGATTTTATTTCAAAAGAATTAGAAATTTGTTTAAATAAAAATAAATCTTTGAAAAATGATTTAGATGCACATGTTTGCCATGCTAGGGTAGTTTCACCTAGATCACCCCTTGCATGCTCCACTTCTTCTATAATTAAAAATGATATAAATCTGTTGAAGAAGAATATGGATTGTTTGGGCTCCACTTTGAGCCATTGTGCCAAGAGTCATACACGTTTGGAAAATTGTTTTGAAAGAAACAAGTTCCATCTTTTCATGCACACCCTCCACGGCATACACATGCTTCCCACGGTCACCACCATCACATGTATGCTCTTGTGTATACTTGTACACATTGTGAACGTAAGGGCCATCTTGCAAAATTTTGCTATGATCGTATATATGTTTCTAATTTAGCAAATAATTTTATTTGGGTTAGAGAAGGGACTAACCCCCATGGACCCAAAAAAATATGGGTACCAAAGAACACCCCTCTTGTTTATGATGTAGGTGTGGGCTCTCACATGACGTGAGAGTAGCGATACCTTGGAGTGGATGCGTTCCGAGCTTCATGTGGATCAATTGGATGCATCACTTTCAAGGGATGTTTGATGGAGAGGACCACCTGTTTTGGAGACATAGAGAAGTTGTCTCATAGGTTTTGGTAACGGTCTCTTACTCCTTATTTATTTTTACATACTTTTCATGTTCATTGTTTATAACATGTTTTGATGTTTATAGGTTATTATGATAATGCCATATTTATTAGATCCTTGACATACATGTATAGCATTTGAGACACCCATGTTTAATATGGACCATTATTTAGTGTTCTCACCTTAGTTTAGCTATCATATACATCATAGTTCTAATGACATGTGAATTTACATAATAATCATGTTTAGTTTTGTCATGATGATTTTATCTTGTTTATACTTCATGCTTTGAATATATGTTTAAATGTTAGTTTTCATTAAGACTAGGTATATATTTGTGCATATAGTGGGCCACAAATAAATCTATATATGTTTGTGCTTGATTACTTATTTGAACCCATTAGATGTGCTAGTATAGTCTAGTTTTGATGATTCATATATTTTAAACTTGTATTCTTATTTTGGATATGTTTCCATGTGTTTATGTTTAACTTCATGTATATGTCCATTTTATCCAAATTATTGTTTATACATATACATCCTTGAGCCACGTGCCTTCTTGCATATATCTTGTGGACTCGTTGTGTTTGGATATGTATGTATACTTATTTTGTATAGGACATACATATACCTTGAAGATTAAATAGTTTTGATGATTTTCATGTTTTCATGTTTCAAGGAATATTGAGCTTATTGTCCATCTTCATGATTATGATCTTCACATCTTATTTGTACACTCACATTTATTATTTACTCATGTTTTATTTTCATGAGTCATATTTATGCTTAATTGGCTTAGAGTGTTGATTATCATGTGGATTCATGTTACATGAAAATATTTTTGTTATTCCTTACTTGAAGGATTTCGTACTAGTTTACAATTCATATAACTAGTTGCGATATTCTTCATTTGGTAGAGTTTTTCAAACGTACTTTATTTTCAAATCTATTTTTTAAAAACCCCTACCTTTCAAGGGTGGTTGGATGGGAGATCATGCTCATGTATGCTTTATAGTGAAAATCATTTTAAACTTGAATATAATTGGGAGGATAGGCTATATGAGATATACACTTGATAGTATTGTTGTTTCAATTGGTATCATTGGATTCTTTCAATTGGTATCAATTTTGACCTTTCTTGTATACTCATATATGTTTTTATGTATGTATGCTTACACTTCAAATAGTATCAATTTCGATTGGTATCTAATTTTTCATACATATATATTTTGTTATGCTAAGCTTGAGCTTCAACTTTGTTTCAATTGATTTAACTTTCAATTGGTATTCTTAAAACAAGCTTATGCATGTGTTTTGTTGGTATTTCATAAAGGGGGAGAAAATTCGATTTTCATATTTCAATTGGTATTTGTATTTCCACTCCCTTGTTTTATGATAGAAAATAAAAATTTAAATTGATATCATATGCTTAAAAAGAAAAATATTCTCTTTTGATATCAAAATGTTTTATTTGAATGTTTTAATTTGGTATCTCAAAATTTTGTTTAAAGATAAATACAAAAGTTTTGATTTGTAGTGCCTATATGCAAGGAGAGCTTAACATCTCTTCTACATATAGATCATGTTGAGTGTATCTTGTATTGAGGAGCTTGACATCTCTTCTTTATGTGGTACACGTGTGTAGGGGGAGCTTCACATCTCCTCTTATGCATTGCATAGTGTACGTTATGTGAATTAGGGCTTGTCATCCCTCCTTCATGTAATGTATCTATGTAGGGAAGCTTCACATCTTCCTCTTCATGAATGTATATCGCATATACCATTTGTTGATTGATCTATGTTTACTTTCAATTGGTATCAAGATGCTACTTTGACATATTTTCAATTGATATCTTAATTGTTGTCACCCCTATATTGATATTTTTGGTTTTAGACAAAAAGGGGAAAAAAATTCATTGATTCGGTTTGCTTTTACCCCTTTATTGATGATTGACAATTGAGAGTTTAACATGCATATAAATTCAAATACTTCTCTATATATGCATGATTGGTACATGTTTTATATGCATAGTTGTATTAAGTTTAATTGGTATTTAGATGTTTTAATGGTATCTAGAGCATTGGTATCTAGAGCATCTAGAACATGTTTGTTTTTGTTTTGAAAATTTCAATTGGTATAAGAACATGTTTTATTGTTTTATGCATGATCTATGCATTATCATGTTAATATTCATTACACATATTATTGTTTATTACTATGCATGAGTTAAGAGGGAGCTTCTTTGAAGCTTAACTTAATACATGCATATATACTCCATGAGTTTTGTCATCATCAAAAAGGGGGAGATTGTTGGCCCGGAGGCTTTCCTCTAGTTTTGATGATGATTAACTCATGTAGTTATGTTTACTAATAATCTTGTGATTTTAGTTTCAGATCTATTAACAAGATATTAGTTGGTGATTGCTTCAAAAAGAGGAGTTTGGAAGCTTTCACATGGTGATTCCAGGGCCCGAGCATCAAGATCATACATAGCCTTGCTCGTTGGATCACGGTGTTTTGTACCGAGTCGACTTGAAGATGAAGATCGTCAAGAAGACTTAGGTATCTAGTGTTTAGTGTGTTTAAATCCATTTGTAAAGCTTAGTATAGTTGATATGCTCAAGTGCACAAACACACACGTTTTATGTTGGATATTAGTTTTTCGGTTTTTAGTTTAACCGATAATGGTTTTCATGAATAGTAGATCAAAACAAGTTTAAATGGTTATATGTATAGTAGATGTATCTTTCTATACATACATGCTTAAAATTCTTAGACAAACTTATTTTGACTATCTTATTCATGTATTGAAAAATTCATGTTTGATAAAATACAAGTTTGGTTTTTGGTAAAACTTTCAAAACACAAAAATAGTTCAAATTGCTTGATATTTGAGTTAAAATTTTTATCACATGTTTATATATCAATACAAAATGGTAAAACTATTTTTGGGGATTTTTAGAAGTTTTTACAAGATTATTAAAATATTTTTAACATGATTTTCTGACCCAGAAATTGGCTGCCAGGCTTTGGCGGTCGACCAGGACGGTCGACCGTATGCCAGAGACGGTCGATCGCTCGGTCGACCGACGTGCACAGGTCTGTGCACGTCTGGCCAGGCAATGGGCGGTCGACCGGACCAGAGAGCTTTGCTCTCTGTATCTGGGCAGTCGACCGGGATGCCCCAACGGTCATATTTGGGACCGTTGGCGGTCGACCGGCCGTTCGACCGCAAGCCTGTCAGGCTGACAGATCAGCTTAACGGCTAGTTTTCTGTTTGGCCTATATAAACCCCATTTCTTTGAGATTTTGGCCAAGTTTTCAAGAGCTAAAATTTCTCTCCTTTCTTGGTGTTTAAAACAAGTTTTCAAAAGGTTTTAGAGCTTCAAAAGATCAATCTTTATTTTGTTTTAGAGTTTTTGGAAAAATCAAAGAAATAAAAATTTGGGAGATTTGTTTTGTTCTTCAATTCTATCATTTACAAAGAGTTTTCTCAAGTATTTTTCTTTGAGTTCTTATTTTCCAAACTCTAGTTTTTTCACACTTGAGCTTATCTTCTATCCTAATCTATTAGGATTTTTGTTTTGTGGAAAAGAGATTGTTTGAGGTTGTTGTAGCCTCCACGTTGTAAACACCCTTTCTTTCGTTGTATCCTCTTTGGTAGAGGTTGATCGGGTGATTGGTTTGCTCCCTCTTTGGCAGAGGTTGAGATTGTGGTTTGCTCCCTCTAGTGAGAGGTGGAGTTTGGTTTGTAACCCTCTTCGGTAGAGGTGTGTGGTTGTTTGGCTACGGGCCTACCCCTCGGTTGTGAGGTGGTGTTTGAGAGAGGAGTTCGGTACTCCCTTGTTGTACAAATCCTCCTCGGTGGAGGTTCCCTCGGTGGGAGTCCTCGGTGGACGAGATAGTGGATTAGAAATCCTTCTCGGTGAAGGCGGGGACGTAGAGCTAGGGGCTCGAACCTCGAAACATAACTTTGTGTTTGCCTTTGATCCATTGTCTCTCTAGCTCTCTCTCTTTATTTTATTTGTACAAAGCATCATCATTCATTCATATCATATATTGCTTGTATTGTGCCTTGCATTATTTCATATTGCTTATCATCCTTATATGCTTGACTTGTTTGTGTGTGCCTCACTTATACTTAACCACAAGAGCTTCATATAGCACCTCAACTCTTATCTAGGGGAATCAAGAGGAGTTAGTCCAGAACCCTTAACAGGGAATTCGGCTACACTTGTGGTTGTATTAAGTTTGTGCAAAATTTATTTTAGCTTCCGCATTTAGTTTCTAGATTAGCATTTACACCTATTCACCCCCCTCTAGGTTTTTTCAAAAGCATTAGTAAAAATAAAGGGAACACGATATTAGTTTCAAATCAACCTCTTTCCCCTGTAGGACAAGAAAAAAGATGTGTTCTCGTCTGCGACCCGCTGGTCAGACCACTAGATTTGCTTCATAGTGGTCACCAGTTCGAATTCCTGCAGGTGAACATGTGAATAGAGTATGTGTATTGGGTAGGGCTGTAAATGTTACTTGAAAACCCGATAACCCAATCCGATCTTTTACTAACGGTAATCATATTATTATAAAAGCAAAGTATATAAATTTTTTTTTAGCATCTAATCAAATAAAATTGGAATAGATTTTAAAAAATAACTTTCTCAAATTTTAATACACTTATTAAAAATCTGAATCGACCCGAAGCGATAAGAAAGAAAAGATTTCGATCTGAACCTGAGTCCGAACCCGAATTTCTTTCGGGTTCGGGTTCGGGTTCGTGTAGGATATGGCACAGATCCGACCCGAACCCGACCCGTTTACATTCCTAGTATTAGCTAGCACTTAATTGTGATCTTTTCTTAAAAAGAAAAAAAGAAAAAACATTCAGCTTTATCTTATTTACAACTGCAGCACTTTTTTTCCAAAGTGTCACGTAACACGCTGATAAATTTTTAAAAGTGCGTTAAAAAAAAAAAAAAAAAAAACTCTGAAATTCAAATTCTGTTTAGATTATGACCTATATTTCATCAGCTAAAAGAACTTACCTTTTTTTATTCGTCTGAGTACAAACTTTGCCAAACGCAATCAACAGATCAAAACTAAAAGTAGAAAGAAGTACAACTGCACCCAACTGTCGTGATCGAACTGCCCTAGAACCGGGCGTGACTTGAAAATCCCCACAAAACACGCCGGGCTAGGCTCTAGTGTAGGCGGGGCCTGCACCGGGCTCCTGAGCTTCAGGCTTGAAGGTTCAACTGCAGGGACCTCGGATAATTTCACCAAACCAACCTTCAGATTTTCTGCAATTTTTTTGTAAAAGAGGTTTTTATATAATAGGAACAAAATCACATCACCAATAATATCTGACAATATTTGAAGATGATGTAACACAGAATCCAAAATAAAGGACCCAATCCTTTTGTCAAGCTAATCGTTTGCAGCAATATCTGACGGCTATTTGCACAATACGCGATTCTGGACTAATTTTTTAATTATTACATTTAATATCATGGTGATGGAAATTGATCCTCATCAAGATGTTGGCACGTATCTATGCAACTGAAAATTTCTCACTGACTCCTGATCCGTCCCTATACCTCCACCACTCCACATCCTTCCGGATTATTCTAAACTGCATCTAAGTCAATCTTCATATCAAAGACATTTCATGCCTAACAGGCTCCAACACCCAGAGCTATTCTAGACCTACCTCTTGTTCCGAAGATATCACCCTCCGGAGTCATCTACAGTCCAATATCCCTACTTTCACCCCGAAAGTCACCAGTAGCGACCACCGAGATCTTTGCCTGCAATTACGCCGCTTCCCTCTCCCACGTTGAAAACGTGTAACGCAATTATGGACAGTAAAAAAATTCACAGTATGTAATCCTAACAGTCCTGCGCTCATAATCATTATTGTTACAATAAACTTGCACGTGAAGGCCGTGCAGTTACAAAAACCTCGCTAGCTCTAATTCACCACCAAAAATTCAGTACAAACAGATACTCGTCTCCAACAAGAAAGAGGTTGGATGTTCTCTCTGGAGCTAACACCAAGACCTTACCAATACTTCCACAGTCAACCTTATTCAGAGACACTCTAAATCATTCCTGTAATTTTTTAATTGGCTGATTATAGTGAAATTCCTCCTCTCTGTGATTTGTTTCTCAGATTTGATTTTCACGTAAAAATCATATGCCTCTATCTCTTTCCTACATTGTAATCACTGCTTTACACTTACATTCTAAACTCTTTTTATTTGTGGTGTAGATCGATCGTCTAATCATTCGCAACAGAAAATCTCCACCGCAAATAAAAAAAAAAAACGACATTCATGTTCGCATTCAAACAAATGTAGTTTAATATTATAATGCCATTCAGTGTCTAAATCTGTCTTGGCAAATATAGTTATTATGTTGAGGAAATAAAAAAATCTGTCCTTCCGTCTGCAAATTAGAAAAATAAAAATTGATTTAGATAAAATTAGATAAAGTTAGTGATAATTGAAACTACTAAAGAACAAAAGAGTGAAATTGGTTATAAAAAGATTAAATAAATAAAAGAGCGAACGCTATTGCTACTAGGCACCATTTTACCTCTAAATTTGCAAATCTTTCCACATGAACTATGGCTGCAAATAAGTAATACCAATAGATTGGTTCTGCAAAAACCCCAAGATTCTTCGCATCGAAGCTAGAGCCAAGGCTAATTTGGGAACTAACGATCGAGGAAAGAGTGAGGAAATTCCCACGCGAGTCTGCGGGACCCTAAAGGGACAGCTGTCGCAAAAATAAACAAAACGCAGCACCGTACCAGCCTGTCAGCCCAGACAACCGGGCAGTCGGGCAGCTGCCCGTTCCCAACTGCTGCCCGCCCGTTCCCATTCCCCCTCTGTAAATACCCGCTTCTCTCTCTTCGTTCCATTCGCTTCGAATTTTCTCTTTTTCTCTCAATCATCAATGGCCAAGCATCTCGCCTTCGCTCTCGTGGCGGTTGTCGCCGTCTGCTCCCTCGCCGGTTTGGCAACCGCCGCCGACGCTCCCGCCCCCAGCCCCGCCTCTGCCTCCCCGGCCGTCGCCGCGCCCATCGCCACCGCTTTCTTCTTCTCCGCCGTCGCGATCTTCGCCGGGGCTCTTCGCCAGTGAGGATTGTGGCTCGTTCGGGCGTAGTAGATCTCTTCGTTTTGAGGGATGATTGGGTTTCGATGTGGTATCGTTTGTATCAGTCTTTGATCTATATAGTGTGTGACCGTACATGTCTTTAGCAGCATGGATCTTGCTTCTTTTTATTGCATTGTTTGAATCGGCCTATTGAGATGTCTGTTTTGGCTTCTTGAAGGGCAGATCTAGAGCTTTTAGGGGTTTCAGAGGTGTTTTAGGAGAATAATGTGGGATACTTGTTTGATTGTGTGAGAGTCTGTTGTAGATATCTTAATTGTTGAACAGATTGATATAGTCGGCGTCTTTTAATTTTCTTGGTTCATTTCTGGGTTATTGTTGGTTGTGATTTGAGATCTGGTGTATTGGGAACGGCGGTATGGATGGATGATTTGGTTGTTTGGGTTATTATTTATTTCTTTAATTATTTATTTTTGTTGCGATTTGAGATCTGATAGATTTCCACTTTCCTCTGTTTTTTGGCGTTTTAAATTCATCTTGTGAGATTTTGACTGGATTTTTGTCGTCGAAGTTGTTGGGCTGTTGAATTGTAGATCTCAAAGAGAAGACATCCTTGATGTGGAGATCTCTACAGATTTTGCTTGTTCTTTTCTTCTTGTGAAAAGTAGTAAATAAGCTCCTCTCAACACATTTAGAATGTCTGTGAACTTAAAACTCGATTTGAGAGAGAAATATAAAATTGTGTGAAACAATTTCTCAATTAAAATAATTTAGAATTCTATAGAGGCTGTTGTTTCTCACTTTTGGAATGAGGAACACATTTGATTAAGCACCGAGACTTAAAACGGAGAGGATTTTGCAACACGTGGGGTGCACGTGTACGTGTGAAAACTGTTCGATTTGATCGGATTCCAGACTTCCAAATGTTTGGCTTTAAAATGTTGCGGAAGAGGATTGTGATGTGAAAAGTTGTCTAATTATTAGACGAAATGTAGGTTGAAAATATAAAATTCTCTATTTTTTCGCGAGACATTTTGACTTCGTTATCTAAGAAATGCAAAAATCTGAGATTAAAGTAACATAAAGAATTAAAGAAGCTATTTTAGCAAGCATGAGGACAATAATTTAAGAAAAAAGGGAGGGCTTTTTTTTTTAGGACTAAAGCAGCTTGTGCTACGGTTTGTTCACATTATAAAAATGCTCATATTCCCAAAAAAAAAAAAGAAAAAGAAAAAGAAAGAAAGACGTGTGCTTTACGAACGTTATGGCCACCCCTTGAAAGTTTTGAATTGTGCAAGTGGATTGAGACACAGCTGTCCTGAAGGCCAACCTGCCGTTGAACTGGAATTAGTTTGATGATGTTCACAAACAATTGTAATTGCATTTTTTTTAAGGTTAATTTGCTCAAAATTATCATAAAATATCTCTTTTTTAAAAAAAAAAAAATTAAAGTATCAAAATCTCGAAATAATATCACAAAATTATTCTTAGAGGTATCAAAAAAATTTCAAAAAAAAATTTAAAATAGCTCCTCATATAGAGCAATACCACTCAAGTCACAGATTTTCTAAGAAAAATCATTAGCGGCATCAAAAAATCATTACAGATTTTCAACCATCTTTGTGTATTTTTTGGTGCCGCTAATGATTTTCTTTGAAAATCTATAACTTGCCTGAGATTGTTCCATGTGAGGAGTTATTTCTAACTTTTTGGGGAAATTTTTTAAAACTTATAAGAATAATTTGTGATATTATTTTGAGATTTTGATAGTTTAAATTTTTTTTTTTTTTGAGAAAATCAGTAATAATTTATGATAGTTTTGAAAATTTTGGCTTTCTTTTTATTTCTTTAGAGAGCAAAAATAACAAAAAGAGCAAAGGGATCTCGTCTCATTTCAGTTTTTAAGGTCATGATAAAGGGTTTTGATTCAGTATTGCATGAGATTAGGTTGCTAGAAACTTTAAATTGATGACTTAGTCACAGTCTTTGTTAAAAAAAGACAAAAAGAAGAGGAAGAAAACAACTTCTGCATTTCGCCCGTGCCTTTGTATTCTATTTCAAGTTCAACTTTAAAAATTCCACTGTTATATTTGTTTAATTAAATTCTTAAGTTTCGCCCTTTTTCAGATATACTGTGATGGATGCAGCTTGGGAAAATTTTCCTGCTAATTTAATTGTTATTTGCCTTGTTACCTCTACAACACAAAGTCTCACACGCTATCACCAGCACTTCTCAAATTTCTCTTTGATATTCTCACTGCTCATCTATGAAAATAAGGTTCTGGTGGGCTTCAACACGCGAACGATTAGGTTACGGTCCTTCGCGTTGTGGCTGTCCATCACAGCTGATGAATGGCTCGGAGCGAGAGAGAGAGAGAAATAAAAAAAACGCATTTTATGAGCCCTGCCATAAAACACGTTTCTGTTCTCTCTCCCACTCCGAGCTGTCCATCAGTTATGATAAATAGCCCACAGCGCGAAGGACCATCACCGTTCTTCGCGCGTTGGAGCCAACCCGAGCCCCTCAAAGTATGTTGCGTCTGTTGGAAAAACGAAGAATTTTATGTGAATCTTTTAGCTGAATTACGACGACATCCGTTGATAGAATCAACCAGATAATAGTTGGAGCGTATTCTCATTCCATGGAGATGAACGTTGTAATTAATATGTTCAATTTCGTTTTCGAATAAATGAATATTCAAGTCAAAAGTTAGCCTAATTCAAAAGCTAAAGAAGACTAAAAGGCTGCTAAAACATTTAGCTCCACATTGGATGTGGAGTGGACATTTGAAGTGTTTTAAATAGAGAAAAATGAGAAGAAAGGGTGTGCCCTTTGGTACTTAAAGTTTTCACACGCGATGGGGGAAACCATGCCCGCGAACACCGCCGTCTGCTTGGCCCGGTGCCGGAGCCCGGGTGCGGGTGCAGTTTGGGTCTGGTTCTTTTTGAACCGTGTCACACTTGTATGGTCGTCCGACCCGCCCGAACCCGATACACACCGGCCTGTCCTCTAACGGAACGGACAAGAACCATTCAAAAACGATTCTGTCTGAATATCTTTTCTTCTCGCCTCTTCCTCTCTGCAGAAACAGAAGATAAGATCTGAAAAAGATTCGTTCTGCAAGAAGGCTCAGAAAATTCAATAGATTCTTAAATAGAATTGTTGTCTGAATCTGTGACTTTTTAGGACAAATATTCTTCTCTCTCTCTCTCTCCTTTCTCTACCGTGAATAATCCTTCAAATTTAAGACAAATATTCTCCCTGAAATTTGTCTCCGTCCAACTGCATTGAATTCGTGTGAAGGTACTGATTAACTACGGTTCGACTGTACGGTGATTTGAAGTGCTATTCAAATACTGTAAAGGAGTGTTGTATACCATATAGCGCTCCTTTCCGTAATTTAAACACACAGTGAAGAAAATCTTCTCTACTCTCCTCTTCCTCTCTGCACAAACAGAAGATAACATCTGAAAAGATTCGTTCTGAAAGAAGGCTTAGAAAATTTAACAGATTCTTAAATAGAATTATTATCTGAATATGTGACTTTTAAAGATAAATATTATTCTCTCTCCTTCTTTTCTCTACAGTGAATAATTCTCCAAATTTAAGACAAATATTCTCTCTGAAATTTGTCTCCGTCCAACTGCATTGAATTCGTGTGAAGGTACTGATTATCTATGGTTCGACTATACGGTAATTTGATAGTGTTATTCAAATATTGTGAAGGAGTGTTATATCCCATATAGCGCTCTTTTTCGTGATTTTAAACACACAGTGACGAAAATCTTCTCTATTCTCCTCTTCCTCTCTGCAGAAACAGAAGATGAGATCTAAAAAAGATTCGTTCTGAAAGAAGTCTCAGAAAATTTAATAGAGTCTTTAATAGAATTGTTTTCTGAATCTGACTTCCTAAGACAAATATTCTTCTCTCTCCCTCCTTCTCTACAGTGAATAATCTTCCAAATTTAAGACAAATATTCTCTATGAAATTTGTCTTCGTCCAACTGCATTGAATTCCTGTGAATGTACTGATTAACTACAGTTCGACTGTACGGTGATTTGATAGTGCTATCCAAATACCATGAAGGAGTGTTGTATCTTGGGAGACCAGCGTTCAATATCCCATTAGCACCATAGCGAGGGATGTAATTGTCTTAAGGAGATTTACTACAAGCGTATCTCACTCCAATTGTTATATAATTGAACTAACGTTCTTTTTACAGGGGTTATATTGAAATATTTATTCTCATAAATATTGCTGGAGATTGAGACTGAATAATATCAGTCTAATTGGTGTGTAACCAAGAAAAGTAATTGAAAAACGTTTCTGTAATTAAGAAATGTTCTACTGAACGAAAAATCTCCCACCTGAAATTCACCGACCTGGCCAATGAGATCGGTGACATTGATTAGTTGTCAGATTATTCCTGCATCTAACAGCGTCGACGTCGACGATGATTTAATTTCTACAGTTGATCAGAAGTGGAGCTCATAAAACACGTTTTTTTTTTTTTAATCTCTCTCCCCCACTCCGACTAGTATTAGAAAACAATGGTCACAGAAGTCAAATGCATTTGTTTTACTTTTTCTATTTTCATTTAATCTGAGCTAATTGGGCAGTTTCTCTTTTCTCTTGTTTCCTTTTCCTTTTCTTTTTCTGGCTGTTTTTTTTGTTTGGTGAGAGAGACACGAGTGCATCCAACTGGTCAAACAAATTTGGGAGTGTTCTCGGAAAAAGACTTGGGCATTTTTTGGAGCCTGTCTCTTGTGTGACTGGTTACCTAACAATTTCTTGGCTTGAACGCGTATGAGTCCCGCGAGAATTATGACTTTTAGTTGAGCTTGTTCTTGTCTTCATCACGTCTCAATCGCGTGTTTGTTGTAATTTAGATGATGTTTTTGAATTAAAAACCATGATAACTAAAACGATTGCGTCATGCATCCCAAACTACTGCTAAAAATTATACCATGTAAGACTATCATGTTAAATCTATTATTGCTACATATTTATGGGTCTTTTTGCGTATGTACCCTCTGAAACTTGGTTTTTTTTTTGCCGATTTATCGTTTAAAAAACTTTATTTGCATGTGTGTCCTTTCAATCTCTAAAGAAATTGTTAGCTATTCCTTGACCCTTGTAAAGTTTATCAATATGCCAAAATGTCCTTAACTTCGTGCTACTTGATAAATGAATAAGGGAACTTTATTGCACTTGTTTTTTTTTTTTTTCTCATTTCCGGACATTTTTATCGAATGAATTAGGGATTTTTTTAGCACATATCAAGTGAAGTAGTTCAACTTCAACAAATCACAGATTTTTCTAATAAAATAGAAGTAGGCACAGATCAATGATAAATGTTGGATAAGGGCTACACTTGTTTTTTTTTTCCTCGCTAGAAAATCACTACTCAACAAGAATCGATCTGGCGATCACTGGGGTGCAAACTTGGGGTCTGATCAGTGATCATTTTCATCGAAATTAAATATAACTAAATATGTTCACTGTATTTTTCCTCGGCTAACCCACTACTCAAAGCATTGTCTTTGGCGTCCCCAACTAAGTTCTTTTGTTCTTTTATCATTGACACTATTGACTTCATTCTACTTTTTTATTAAGGGCCTGTTTGATTTGTTGTAAGTGAAAAGAAAATGTGCAAGTGCAAAAGAAAGATGAGAAATATGAAAATGAAAGTGAGAAATTGAGATTTGTGCAAGCAAATTTTACAGTATTTGATTGCAAGAAAGTGTAAGTGAAAAAGTATACTAGGTTTTTACGGTGTTTGGTTTAAAAATGTGAAAATGTAAGTGAAAAAATTGATCACAAAATTAAGTGTTTGGCGACTTAAATAATAAGAATATTATTAAACTAAATCTGCTATTTAAAATTAAAATATATAATTAATTTGTAAATTAAATAATAATAAAAATAGTTAATCAATAATAAAAAATAATATTAAAAAATATTGAAATACTAAATATTATGATATTATTTAAAACATAAATATTAAAATATAAAAGAAAATTTCACTACAGCCACCTACTTTAATTCATAATTAGAAAAAAAAAACTCAACTTCGTAATTTTTCTCACTACAGCCTTCTTCGCGTGAGCATAAATTGATTTCTCTCAACCATCATTTCTTTATATATTTTCATTTTATTTTTTTACTTTTACTCATCGTCTCCGACATTACTCTCCCCTCAACGCTGACCCTAACACAGAGTGATTCGCGGGTCGACCTGCGTGTTTAGGTCACCGTGGGGGTTTGAAAGGGGTCTGTGGCCCCCGAACCAATTTTTTTTTCTGGGATCGACCTTTTACAGATCTCATTTGTTCGTGCTCGCGATGAGTTTTGTTTGTGTTTGTGATCAACGTATTTTTTTCGATCTGAAAAGTATTGGGCATGAATCGATTGTCGATGAACGTGGGGGTCTACTGATGATGGCGATGCTGATATGAGAATTGCGATTCATGATCAGAGGACTGTGACGCTACAAATATGATCACATTCCTTTAATAAAGACTTAAAACAAAACATTTTTGTGTGGACTGCGATCATGGTCGCAGTCCTAATAAAGAGGACTAATAAAATTTCAGAAACATGACATTTTGTGAGGATTGCAATCATGTTTGCAGTCCTAATAAAGAGGACTGCGCTCATAATCACAGTTCTTTAAAAACTCAGAAACATAACATTTCTGTGAGGATTGCAATCATGGTGGCGATCCTAATATAGAGAATTGCGATCATGATCGTAGTTTTGTAAAGGATCAGAAATATATACCAATAAAGAAGATTGTGAACATGATCGCAGTCCTCAGAAATAGTGCATTTTTGAGAGTACTGTGATCATGTCGCAGTCGTGAGAAATATGACATTCTTATGAGGACTATGATCATAGTCGCAGTCCTCAGAAATAGTTTTTTTTTTTTTGTAAGGACTACGATCAGGGTCCCAGTCTTCTATATAACATCTATTCGCATTTCAAAGCGGTTTATTTTTTTCTAAGCGATTACTATAAGGCATTTGCGTCTTTCACCTGAGGAGCGCTTCTGCGCTTAACACGTGGGCGCACATGGTTGGTTTAAAAAAGGAGACGACTAAAGCAAGTAAAATTATGAAGCTGAGTTTTTGCTAATTATGCTTTGACATAGAGAGCTGTAGCGAAATCACCTTATTAATTATTAAAATATTTTATAAATATATTTTAAATAATATTAATTATTAATATTTTAATATTATATATTTAAAAAGTAACTGTAGCACTCTGTAAGTGGGATAACAGGAATATAAAAGTGGGAATGAGATGGAAAAAAAGTACAAGTGGAATACAAATTTCACTTGCACTTTACCGTTGAAACAAACGGTGAAAATGAAAAACAGGTTTTTCCTACTTGTACTTTTTCTTCCTCTTTTATCCAAAACAAACACGCCGGAAGTCAATTCAACTTTGGGATTTCTCATTACACAATTTTTTTGACCGCAAGTTACTGGTATAACTCTGTTCTTAGTGACAATAATGTTGACCATCTAATGTTTGTAAATAAAAAAACACTTCAAAGGTCAATTCACGGGTTAGATTGGGTTGGATGAAATAAAATTCATTATGGATTCATTATAAATGAGTAGACTCTACTTAAGGATTCAAACTCGGCCACAAACTTAATCTACCATAAGATTCAGAAATTTCACATTGTATTCGGATCAGATTATCAAATAATAAATTTCCACTGCCACCATTAAACTCATCCCACAAATATCAAAATCTTAAATAATAAAGACAAAATCTACTGTTTTTTATTTATTTCTTCGCAGACCCAAATTGCCTGCTTTTGAAAACAAATTAAAAGTCGGCCTCCTTTTTTTGATAGTTAAACGTCGGCTCCTTTGATTCTCCACCTGTTCGCAAGGCGGTCAGTTCGGGCAGCAACAAAACCCCTGCCCGAATTCTGCTCTCCTCTATAAAACCCCTCCTCCCCCTTCGCTCTCTCTCAAAAGCAGAAAAGATTCTCAAATCCCTCTCCAAATCTCCGAAAACCCTAACCCTAGATTTTCTCAAGAATCCGAGCAATGGCATTCGCCGCCTCAAAGGTCCTCTTCTTCAACTGCCTCATGGCGATCGTCGCCGTCATCTCCCTCGCCGGCGCCGCCACCGCCGCCGAGGCTCCTGCCCCGACTCCCACCTCCGCCGCCACCGCCGTCGCTTCCTCTCCCGTCACCGCCGCCCTCGTCTTCTCCTCCGTCGCCATCTTGGTCGGGTCTCTCCGCCAGTGAAGGATTTCGATTGTCTTGTCCTGTTCATCGTCGTACTATATTGGAGTTTGCTAGCAGTACATTCTATGTATTTGGATTAAGAATTTTTCCCTTTTTTGTTAGGGTTTTATATGGGCTTAATGATTATCTGATGTAATGAGAGATTTACTCCATATTATGTAAGTGAATTGGTTTCTATATTTCTGTCGTATTTTGAAGTTTTTGAAGTTTTCTTGGGTGACATTTATTGAAATTTTCTTGGGTTCTGATATATGAGATTTAAAGAGCTTAGCTCTTTTATGAACTATATACTAACTTGTCGCAGAAAATTAAATATGTAAATTCCAAAAAGGGAAACGAAAGGTTATTCTTATTTTATTTGAGTTTTGAATTAATATTCTTAGGATAACTCCTAAGGGAAAATTTAACCTCAAAAAAAAAAAACTCTAGGGAAATTAAAAAAAGAAAATTTATTAAAGATGGATCGCTTGAATTGTTGTCAAGCGATTTGATGCCTCTTGCATTTTTTTGGGTCAAAAAATAATATTGGTACGTGCCCATGCTCAAATTTTGCCCTCTTGCCAATTTTGTTTCTGTATAAATGGAATACGTGCCAGGCTGCCAGCTGTTCCTTACATTTGGACAATTTTCTAGCAATATTTTCTTTTTCTTTGAGGGAGCCAATGAGCAATTCATCTTTAAGAGGAACGATAATAAGAATTATGTCTGCAATTTTGTAATTTTTATTTCTCTTATTTTCTTTCTCTCAAAGATGAGAAAATAAAGGAGGCAATTTTGTAACTTTTTATTTCTCTTATTTCTTTCTCTACTAATTTCAGTCTTTGTATTAAAGAGTATTTGTGGTATAAGTATTTTACAAGTATTCTAACAAGTAGAAGCATTTGGCTGAGATCATTTTCTTTTTGAAAATTTGGCTAATTTTCTTAATATCTCTTTAATTTATGATGTTCTCAAAAAAAAAAAAAAAAAAACCTCTCAACTTAAAATAATCCTCAGCATCACTTTTAAGTTTTTTGGGTCACAATTTGTATTTCATAGGTAAATAGTCCAAAAAAACTATTTTGAAATTTTAATTAAGTAGCAAAAAATCAGCTTAAAGTTTTAATTGAGTATCAAAAACTACCTTAAACTTTGAGTGAGGTATTATGAGAAAACCATGGAAAACTGAAGGAACGGGTATTAAAAATTTCAGCCTACAAATTTATAATCAATTTGTAAGTAAATCAAATCTTGTAAAATCTAAGACCACTTTGCTGCCCTTAGTCCGAGCAAATCTGGCTGCGTCCCAAGGAGTATGAGTAGAAGTTAGAAAACTTGGCGCAGTTAGAAGCTAGTCCTTTCTTGGATTAATTTTTTTCCCCTTCCTAATTAATTCAACCTTCGACGTTTGCTCACCGGTGGTCGTCAAGAAGCAAATCCAGAGCCAAATAGGGGATGAGTCGGGAGAAGAAGAAAGTCCGCTGGCACGGAAGCTCAAATCGGTAATCATGAAAAAAATTTGTGCTCTAACTGATCCAGGATCACCGCTGAGCCAATCACGGGCCCACGGGGGCCTTCTTGGATCAGTTGCCTTAGAATTTTCCTTGGGTCCCTGCGTATAAGTTCGGCGCAGAATCATGACTTGTAGCTTGTTTTTGTCCACATCGGTTTATTTCATGGACCCGTTTTGATTTGAGTTATGAGTTCGGCGATTTAATAAATTTTATATTAACTGTTTAAACATTGCGTCATGCATTTCAAACTGTTACAAGGTCATTATATAATATTTATAGATGGATATTTTCCGGGGGTTAGTCTACTATTTTTCAGGGGGTTAGCCTGACGCGTGGCAATGCGCCTCAAATGCGAACCTCGCGTATTAAGAAAACGGCGTCTCTTCGAGCTCCTCCTGACACGTGGCAATGTCACTCAGAACGCAAGTCTCGCGTTTAATAGAACTGTGTCCCTCTAAAGAAGGACCGCATCTCTCTGCATTACTTCAGTAAAGTGAAGATTGCATCTTTCCAGTATCTCTGGTTCGCGTCTTAGCAAAACAGCAGGGTTGCGTTTCTTCAACAATGAGAAGTCCGCGTCTCCATCTTGAAGTCCGCGTTACTTTAACAAAGTGAGAGCTGCGTCTCCACTTCAATGTTCGCGTCTCTCCAATAAATAAGAGTTGCGTTTCTACTTCAGAGGAGGTCCGCGTCTCCAAGGCAACATGACCCTGCGTTTACAAGACTTGCGTTCAGTATTTTCTTCTGCAATCAGTTCAATAGTACACTGGCACAAGCAGATGACTATCCCTCCTCCCGGTTCAATAGTACACCAACAATCAGCCTAGAGCACCGACGAGATCCAGACTGCGTATCCAGGCACTCACAATGATCATTTCTGGTGGCTTCAAAGAGTTTAACAATACACTCACGAAGAACAAAATCCAGACAAGATCAAGCTCAAGAAATCTCAGAAGATTTCTAGTTTAGTCTTGAGAGCATTGCTGCTAAAAAAAATCCAAAGTACTTTGAAACCCGTCCCAGTCAACCGTAGAGTTTTGAAAACTTTGGAGGGGGTTCTGTAGACTGTCTAAAAATCACTGAGGATAAGTTATCAGAGAGCAGAGTCTATCTATACTCCAGACGCGAGGTTAATCATATCCACTTGTGTAAATGCCAAGACGCAGAGGTTGAAGCCCGCGCCTCAGCATCACTATAGTACCAAGACGCGAGAGTCGAAGCTCGCGTTCCAGCTTCACTGCAATGACCAAAACGCAAAGCTCGAAGTACGCGTCCTAGCAACACTGTAGTGCCAAGATGCAAGAAGCAAAGTTCAAAGCCCACGTCTCAGCTTCACTGCGATGGTAAAACGCAAGGCTCGAAGCCCGCGTCTAACAGGGCTCGAAGCCCGCGTCTAGTAAAGTTCGAAGCCAGCCTCCAACAACACTATAATGCCAAAATGCGAGGCTCGAAACTCGCGTTTCAACTATGAAAGAGGCCTGCGTCTCAGTTGTAACTTCCCTCATTATTATCAAGTCAGTTACTGCCCACGTAATGAGGGGGAGTTAACTCCCATTATGGAGGGTTTATAGGGGACAATTTTACCCCTGTAACCCCTATAAATAGCTCAGTTCGCTATTGAGGAAGGGGAATTTTGGTAGATCAGAATTTGAAGCTGAGGAATACTAAAAAAAGGGTCTGACTCTTCTAACAACTTGCTGAGTACAAGTTTTTGTCTCAAATCTCTTTGAGATTTCATTGGATAGGAGCTGCGCTACTCCGTCCATAGTCCGAAGAGAAGATTCTCAAAAAACACTGACGTTCACCCGGTTAACGAAAAATAAGATTCACTTTCCACCGCTACATTTAGAACCCAGCATTAAACAAAGAGAAGATTTGAGCTTGAACATCTTCTCTCTCTTGTAATCGGAATTGTTTGAGATTGTTGTAATCTTTCATTGATTCAAGGAAATTTTACGACTCGTATTTTCAATTTTTTCCTAGCAAACAAGCGTGATAAGCATTCTCAGCGCATATTAACACACACATACATGCATAATAATAATGCCAGGAGCATATGATATTTGGTCTCTCCCATATTCAAATAATGATACCCGCATATCGGAGTTCGAATGAGTTCTACTGGAAGTACGGGCTCCAGCGTGAACTGTCGGTGTTGTGGAATGCCAGTGTGAAAGGGATAAGAATAACAAATGGTACTGATGATTATTATTGAATAATTTAAAATGCAATACCTTTATATTCTCCGGTTATAGTGATGAATCATTTAATCAGGTGTTATGCCATGAGTTGACACCCTGCTTTATGGCATATGATTTCTGTGACACAATGATTACTCCAGACACACTCTAGTTCTGTTACTCTGAGGGTAACCCAAGTTGTATGAACTCAGATAATGGCGACATGGGATATGTGGTATATAAATAAGGGTTTTCTTATTTGAATTTTCCCCTTGACGTATCGATCTCATGAATTCATAATCTGAGCTTTTACAACTAGTTTTGTTTATCTTGCATTTATTGCATGCTTAATATATTTATCGCATACTTATTTGTACTTAAGCTCTCGACATCGTTTTCCATTCATGTTTTCCAATTCAGATTTATCGATATACGTGTATTTAGTTGATTTCGGATTTACTATTGTTCCTCTAATTTCTATTTATGTTACTGGTCATTGCATGTACCTGTATGCTTGAATCACATCACTTGACCGTATACACGTGTGACTGTCTGAGCACACCAATTGGCTTTAGCTTACGTACTCGTTAGGCTGTTTTCTGACAACCCTGGAATTTCATTTTCAGATCCAGGAGCCTGGACTGTTGTGGCCTTACTGTAACTGATCAGAGTGGCGCAGGGAAGCGTAGATTAGTGGTTGTCTGTCCGGAGTTCCTTTCCTTCCAGCCTCCTTGATCGGCTCGCGAGATTCTCATCTTGCTACTCGTGGGTATCTTCCAGTCCTTTTCATGCCTTGTAATCATACTCTACGTCTTTTGATGTAATATTCATATATGTTGGATTACATCCTGTGATGAACTGCGTACTTGTATATTCCTGTTGGAATATATATTACCATTGTGCTTTCGCATTCTGATTCTTACCTGTACTGATGCTTAGTGTATATATGTGATGGTATTTCCATCCTGCGTATATACGTCGCAGTAGTGTCTCCGTATCCGTGGGATCGGGGCGCTACAGCCGCAGTTGGGGGGTAGAGCTACCCCTAGAAACTCATGAGTTGATTATTGTGAGCATAACCTTTAACGCTCGACCAGCTCACTCAATAGATGGAGACTTACTGTGTGCATATTTTATCAATATCTGGTAAAAGAAACTAGTTTCAAGTTTAGTATGTCTCTCAAATGACGATGAATTCACTAAGGAAAGTTCCAAGCGTAGTCCACCTGTCCCGAATCCACAGTATGATGTTCCCCAATTTCATTCTTGTTTTTTGATTTGATGATTTGTTTTATAATGCATTATTATTGTTTGTTTAATCTTCCCTGAAACTCAAGCTTTTTTTTTTGTGGGGGGGGGGGGGGGGGGGGGGGGGACTGTTAG
>JAVJIF010026325.1:0-86309 GCA_038442645.1 Agave tequilana
ATTGAACGGTTCAGAAATTTATCCTTGATATGCCCAGCAGGGATGCCATTACCCATGCTCTACAGACATGCAGACACAACTTCCTAGACCAAGTGGAAGTTCGCATGGGGGCTGTCAAAGCCCACACCTGGAAAGAATTGGTCGAACAAGCTGAGATAGCTGAGAAGTCGGCTAAAAAGTTCGAACCATCCCCCCTTAGAGGCAAATGGGGTATGAACAACAAAGGGCGAGCGACCTACCGCAATCTTCTCAAACTAAAAGCAAAGAGACTATGTCTGTGGAGTTATCCGGAGATGTGCAGTCAAAGGCCAAGAAGAGCGGCTTCAACAATCAGGAGCCTAGTTCCCTCCAAAGCAGTACTCCTTCAAAGACGATCAGGTGGTCACGATATCCATCGCTCCACAAAGGGAATAAAATGAAACTGCCAGATGCTCGGCGTCCCAATGAGATAGGGCGCACAAACGACCCTAAATACTGCTTCTATCATAGGATGATTCACCATCCTACTGACAAGTGCTATGTCCTCAAAGACAGAATTCAAGCCTTGGTTGATGCCAGGGTTCTGACATGGAAGACAGAACAGAAGAAAGTTACGGCGAATATGGTGACTCTGGAGTTCGGCAAAGCTCCAAAGGTCACAGTTCCTGACGGGACTTATTCAGTCCCTGCGCCACGGTTGGAAGTCAAGCATCCTCCAGCTACAGCTCAAGATAATAAGGGTCTTGTCCTTAACATTGGAGACAGGAAAGTCATCTGGATACACCCAGACCTCGCCCAAGACATGCAGTGGGATTCAAAAGCCCCAAGTCAAAGGGCAAATCTTGCAATTCATCTCCCTCCTGCCGGACGACGGCAATCTTACTCAGCTTCCCTCAGTGATTCAGAAGGAGAAAAGCATGCTTGCACAACGCAGGCTGACCTACCTCAACAGACGGGTACCGATCTGGAAAATCATACTTAAGGCAGTATGGAAGTCTACTGACGAGATACAACAGCAAACGATGTCAGTACAAATACCAGCATCCACTCCAATCCCAACCAAGGGAAAAAGAGAGGCCTAAGGAGGTACGATTCGACCAAGTGTTGAAGAAACCACCAGGCCAAGGGTTTGATACACCCTTTCGGTTTGACATATTGGCTCAACTGGCCAATATCCCAGCTCGTATCACTATACACGAGCTCCTTCGCCTCTCAAAAGATACAAGAGAAGCACTCAGGGATGCGCTAGTCAATTCAGAATCCTTTCTGACATGCATCCTGAGATCCCTAACGACGACGTTCAGTCTCCTTGTCCAGAATGTCATCACACACAATCCAAGGTGCCCGCTATTACATTCACGGCGGAAGATATGCTTCTCAAAGACAACAAGCACGATCGACCTCTGTACTACACCGGATATATCGGTTCAACGGCATCAAAAAGAATACAGGTCGATCCGGGGTCCGCACTCAGCATCATCCCAAAAGGCTTCTTACTTTCCTCGGCATACCACTGTACAGTGTCCGCAACTACTACTATAATATACGGTTCAATGTTGGAGCAGTCACCCACTTGGGAAAATCCGACTCCGTTGCAGAATCGGGAGCCTGAAGTCAGAAGTGACATGCTATGTCATGATGCTGACACATCGTACAACTTGTTGCTTGGACGACCATGGATCGCCAACTAGATCGTTCCCTCCACTCTGCACCAATGCTTCAAATATGTTGAAGATGACGCGACAGTACGAACTGTCTTTGCTGAGAAGCAACCATTCAAAGGGGGTGGAAAACTACTTCACTGACGCTCTCCTGTATCAAGAGGCCGGTGGGACACCTAAAGAACCGTTGCCGGACGATGAGAAAGTGGCAATGAGGCGGATTCAGAATCCGAAGCAGGCATGCCAGCCATTCTGATTGGTGAACCAATTATAGCATGTCTCAATAATCCTCAATGTAATACTCCTTCAGAGGATGAAGGTGAATGGGTAATTAATGATAATATTTCTTTCGATTATCCTGCGAGTATTGGGCTGTTTGAATCCATTACGGATGGCTCTCTGCATATGCCCCTACATAAGCCAAGTGCGTCCAGTACGCCCATGAAATCCGCAGAAGGAGCCGTTTTAGTGATCCCGCCATCTAAAGAAGGTCAGTTACCGATAATCTGTCGGTAGAACCCAACCACGGGGACTCACGGTCGCAGATTCAAGTTCAGACTTATACACTCCACAATTCTTTCATTACGCGCGGCCAGCGCGCCATATTATGAAGAAAATGGGGTACGACTTGAAGCATGGAGAGGCCTGAATTTGGAAAAGGAAGGCGCGGTTGATGCGGAACTTCGTGCCTAAAGGGAAGCCTGCAAATTACTATGATAGTACACGCAGGGGGTTGGGATACGTTACACCCACATCGTCAGCAACGGTTCAAGCCAAAGACGATGAACCAATTCCATCACATTCAGCCTCATCCTCGAGTGGGACTCGGATATCAGTGTAGGAGGAATGTTCGAAGACCTCACTGTCAATATGATTTCAAGCAGTCAATTAGAGCCTACAGAAGCTATTGATGAGGAGCCATGGGCCCAGCAATTAAACCTCCAATGGGAAAAGCGATTCGAAATGCGCGAACCACCTACTGAAGACAAGGTGATGCAGGTCAACCTGGAAAGTCAAGATCATCTCAAACCCATCTTTATAAGTGAAAGCCTATCACTTATAGAAAAGGAAGAATTGATAATGCTCATAAAAGAGTATATAGATGTCTTCGCATGGAGCTACGAAGATATGCCCGGACTTGATCCACAGGTCGCTATGCACCGTCTAAACATCAAGCCTGACGTCAAGCCAGTCAAGCAGCAACAACGTCGATTTCGCCCGAACATTATGGAGGCTATTGAAGCTGAAGTTCATAAGCTCATTGCCAGTAGCTTCATCCGGAGGAACAACATCCAGATTGGGTAACCAACATCGTCCCCGTCTTAAAAAGAACAGGAAAATACGGATCTGCATCGACTACCGTGATCTCAATACGGCCTGTCCCAAAGATGAATTCCCACTGCCCATCACCGACGTCATGATTGACAACACATGTGGATTCGAAAGAATGTCTTTCATGGACGGCTTTTCAGGATACAAGCAGATTAAGATGTATCCCGACGACGAGAAGCATACTTCGTTCCGAACACCATTGGGGGGTATACTGTTACACTGTAATGCCCTTCGGACTGAAGAATGCCGGAGCAACCTATCAGCGGGCAATGAGTACAATCTTCCACGACCATCTTTGAAAAAAGGTGGAATGCTATGTCGACGACATCGCTGCCAAGAGCCGCAATAAGGGCGACCATCTTCGCGATCTGAGAACGATGTTCGACATAATGCGGGCTCATCAACTAAAATGAATCCGACAAAATCCTTCTTAGGAGTGTCAAGTAGCAAGTTCCTTGGGTTCATTGTTACGTCAAAAGGAATTCATCTTGACCCAGACAAGGTCAAAGCCATCAGAGCATGCATCCACCGAGGAATCTCAAAGAGCTTAGAGGCTTGCAAGGCAGGCTGGCTTATATTAGAAGATTCATCGCAAATCTCTCAGGCCGCTATCAACCGTTCATCCGACTCATGAAAAAGGGTGCTTCCTTCGTATGGGATCAAGCTTGCCAGGAAGCTTATGAAGACATCAAGAGGTATCTCACAAAACCTCCAGTCCTTGTGGCCCCTACATCAGGGAAACCATTCTTGCTTTATGTAAAAGCTCTGGACTACTCCCTCGGTGCCCTCCTCGCTCAAAAGGATGACAATGACCATGAGCAGGCCATTTATTATCTGAGCAGAACTCTCATAGGAGCGGAATCTCGCTACAACCCTACCGAGAAAGAGTGTTTAGCTCTCGTCTTCGCTGTTCAGAAGACACGACATTATTGGTCGGCCAGACCATACATGTCATCTCCAGAGTAAACCCATTGCGTCTTCTTATGACGAAGCCAGGATCATTGAATTCAAGATTGGCTAAGTGGGCACTTCTTTTGTCTCAATACGACATGATTTTCACCCTCAGAAGGCGGTTAAAGGCCAGGCCCTTGCAGAGTTCTTGGCTGCTCATCCAGTTCCGGAACATTCAAAACTTCACGAGGATATTCCAGATGAAGTCTTCGACTCCAATGTAACCTCAGAGGAGAAGTGTGGCAGATGTTCTTTGATGGAGCATCGCGAATGGGTCCTAAAGGCAAGATTATTGCCGGAGTGGGGGTTGTGTTTATCTCCTCCCGCAGAACCATGTTCTCCCAGAGCATTTTCTTTGACAGAATCATGCTCCAACAATGTAGCAGAATATAACGCACTGCTCATCGGCCTTCAGCTCGCCCATGGAGTGGGGGTACGCTACCTTGAAGCCTACGGCGATTCAAAACTGATCATCAATCAGGTTAAAGACGAATACGAAGTCCGCCATGAGGACTTGGTACCTTATTATCATACGGCCGTTGAATTGGCCAACCTATTTGAAGGCTTCTATATTGGCATGTGTCTTGATCTCAAAATACCAAGGCAGACGCCCTGATGCATAGTAACGACACTAGCCTTACCAGCCGACACCGAGTATCACCTCACAGTCGCAACTCGACATCTGTATGCTCCAAGCACATGCTAAGAACTCGAGAAGTCTATAATGTCTCCACGGATCTTGAACCAAGAGATGGCGCTTTCCTCTCATTGACTATGCTTTGCATGATCTGCTTCCAGACGATCCTAAAGAAGCAGCATCTGTCAGACGAAGGTCTCTCCGCTTCTACTACGATCTAACTTTGAAGACACTTTACCGTCGTTCATATGACAGTGTCCTCCTCCGTTGCCTTTCCAATTCAGAGGCACAGGAAGTGCTCCAAGAAGCACACGACGGCACTTGTGGAGCTCATCAGCCAGATCCAAAGCTTAAAGACAGGTTGCATAGGCTGGGATATATTGGCCAACTATGATAGCCGATGCCATCCAATATGCACGAAGGTGTAAAGCATGTCAGATTTATGCGGACTTCATACACCAGCCTTCAGAGCTGCTCCACCCGACTGTTGCTTCATGGCCATTTGAAGCATGGGGAATCGACGTCGTAGGGCCAATTAGCTCTTCTTCGACAAGAGGTCACCGGTTTATCCTTGCAATGACCGACTACTTTTCAAAATGGGCGGAGGCTATACCATTGGCTGAAGTCAAAACCTCTATGTAGTTAACTTCATCAAACACCATGTCATCTATCGATTTGGTGTCCCTAGGCGGATCATCCACGACAATGGTCCCCAATTCATAAGCCAAGTATTCTATCGGTTCTGCGATAAATACCGAATTCAGAATGTGGCTTCAACTGCCTATAATCCCGCCGCTAATGGCTTGGCGGAAGCATTCAACAAAACGATCATCAAGCTACTCAAGAAGTTCGTCTCCTCGAACAAGCGAGATTGGGACGAAAAGCTTGGTGAATGTCTTTGGGCCTACCGAACCACGGTTCGGACACCGACAGCAATACACCTTTTTCTCTGGTATATGGGTGCGAAGCAGTCATCCCATTGAAATTCAGATGCCGTCGTTACGAGTCGCTCTAATGACTAAGATCACATCAGATGACAATGATCGCCTGTGTCTTCAAGAGCTCGAAGCCCTAGATGAGAAGCGGCTTCAAGCCAAGCAACATATTGAGCTATATCAAGCTCGAATCTCAAAGGCCTTCAATAAGAAGGTCAAGCAGAGGGTCTTCCAGAAAGAAGACCTGGTTTTAGCCGTCAGACGACCGATGATTATGACGCATAAGACCAAAGGCAAATTCCAGCCTAAATGGGAAGGACCGTTCGTAATAGAAATAGTCTATTCAAACGGAGCATACCGCCTTATGACTTCAGATGGCGACCTACTCATGATGCCGATCAATGGCAAGTTCTTAAAGAAGTATTATCCTTGGTTAAGGATCCTTCTCATGATCAAGTTAACACTACACCTCTGATCAAGACCTTTATGTCCAAGGTACACACAAAGAGAGCCTTTCTCTTCCTCCAAGCGAGATCACACAATCATAAACCAGTAGGAGCCTGACCATATACTGGTTGTCTTAAAGAAGAGTCAGGGTTACACATACGTTAACCAGACGACCCAACATCCTTAATGATTAAGGATAGAGGAAAATGTTGGCCTGTAAGCCCAACATAAGTCCTCGATAACTCATCATGCTGAGGGGAATAGCATGGATAGCCCGACTCAAACGGTAGTTGGTAAAGGCATATCAAACCCGTTGACAGCTGAGGATTTGCTAAAAATCCTAAGGGACCTGTTCCCATTTGATTCCCTCTCCAAAATCACTTACCAATTCTCATCCATAGAATGGTAAGTCCTCATATACATTTCGCTATTACGTTAACATTAAACCTATGACAGTGATTCCCTTGTTTCTCCCTGTGAAAACGAGACCTCCAAAATCACTTACCAATTCTCATCCATAGAATGGTAAGACCACATATAAATTTCGCTGTTACGTTAACATTAAACCTATGACAGTGATTCCCTCGTTTCTCCCCGTAAAAACGAGACCTTTTTCTAAATTCATTCCAACCTTGAGCTTGGTGGCGTCTCAATCGGTTATGTCATTGCGACCTCTGAACCAGCAGACAGCTAAGTCTCAACCTTGAGCCCTGTTGACATTTACAAAAGACAGGTCTCGATACTTATTGACATTTACAAAAGATAAGTATCACCAACCTTGAGCTTGGTGGCGTCTCAATCGGTTATGTCATTGCGACCTCTGAACCAGCAGACAGCTAAGTCTCAATTTGAGCTTGTTGACATTTACAAAAGACAAGTCTCAACCTTGAGCCCTGTCGACATTTACAAAAGACAGGTCTCGATACTTATTGATATTTACAAAAGATAAGTATCACCAACGTTGAGCTTGGTGGCGTCTCAATCGGTTATGTCATTGCGACCTCTGAACCAGCAGACAGCTAAGTCTCAACCCCGAGCCCTGTTGACAATTACAAAAGACAGGTCTCGATACTTATTGACATTTACAAAAGATAAGTATCAACAACCTTGAGCTTGGTGGCGTCTCATTCGGTTATGTCATTGCGACCTCTGAACCAGCAGACAGCTAAGTCTCAATTTTGAGCTTGTTGACATTTACAAAAGACAAGTCTCAACCTTGAGCCCTGTCGACATTTACAAAAGACAGGTCCCGATACTTATTGACATTTACAAAAGATAAGTATCACCAACCTTGAGCTTGGTGGCGTCTCAATCGGTTATGTCATTGCGACCTCTGAACCAGCAGACAGCCAAGTCTCAATTTCGAGCTTGTTGACATTTACAAAAGACAAGTCTCAACCTCGAGCCCTGTCGACATTTACAAAAGACAGGTCTCAATACTTGTTGACATTTACAAAAGACAAGTATCACCAACTTTGAAGGTTGGTGGCTCCTCAACCAGTTATGTCATCGCGACCTCTGAACTGACAGACTGCCAAGTCTCAGCATTCAATCCAACAAAGGACTATTCTCTCAAATGGCACCAATACAATTTGGAACCGACAATTCAGAAAGCGGAGCAATTTGAAGATTCAACAGGGAGTCAAAACAAAAAATGATTATTTTCATTGATTCCAAAAAGGAGGGATACATGGAAGCATATGTATTACGACCTACAATCATACATTGTAGGATCTGATCCGCTCTCCAAGGGAAGCCAGCCTCGTCCTCCTGTCATCAGCAGCCTGGCAAGCGCCTGCGACTTCAGCTCAGCCTCATCGAAATCCATTGCCTGGGCCAAACGAGCTTCGACCTCCGCCAAAGTTGCCCTCTGTGACAATCCCTGCTGTGAGAGTTCGTCACTTTGAGCCTTGAGCTGCTCAAGCGGCGCGGCTTCTTCAAGACGCACCGGTTCAGCCTTGGACAAGAGAAGGTTCCCCTTCCTAACCATCTCCTTGGCCTTTTCAATCCTATCCTCAGCGTCAAGAAGAGCACTGGTGGAGGCATCGATGGCATTTCCAACTTCCACTTGCCTTATTTCCAAGGATTTCAAGTCAGAAGAAATAGCCTCAATAGCTTCTTAAGCAGCAAGACGGGCCTCATGTGTTGAGCGAGAAGACGCACAAACCTCTCATCAATTGAAGACTCCAGGTCCGAGCAACTAAGACAGCGCCATTCTTCTACATCCCTCTCGAATTGATCTACCAGGAGTTCTAAGGCAGCGGCCTGGTGATATCCTTCAAGGTCCCGAATGCTTTCAATATTGCGGGAAAGGACCACCTTCAAAAGAAGAACGACATAGTCGAACCTTTCAAGACCAGCTCAATGGATCGCTCTAAGCCCTTATAAAAGCAATCGACTATATCTCCTATAAAGTCATTTTCAACTTCAACCACTCCTGATAAAGGGACAACCTCAGGAAAGTCCACCAGCCTGGTCGATGCTACCGTGGAAGGAGCAACAGGAACACTAACAGCGGTAAGACAGGTCGTTGGTGATCTCAGCGGAGTCTTCATGGAAATCAGTACAGTAGCCACCGCGGAGGTAGGACTAGTGACCGTCTCCCGAACAGCGGGTTCAACCACCAGTGTTGGAGAAGTTGGACTTGTAATCACTCTCAGCTCTGCGCTTGGCAAAATTGTCGGCACCTCACTCGTTGATATGATTGGGAGTGAAGTTGCCTTCGTGACTACCACCCCTTCAACCTCTAGTCCTTCGGCTGGCTGGGGCCGATAAGAGGGCAGGTCACCATACAACGCGTCCAACACAGCAGCATCCGCCGCGGTCGAAGTACTCATATCACCCCTGGACTCCCCAGGAAGATCAGCCGGTTCCCTTAAAGTTGACGCACCTTGAGGCGGAACAACTGCAACAAAATTGTGTTTAGGCAAGACACAACAGGCAGTAGAAGCCAAAAGGTCAGAACAATACCAAAAGACGATGTCGCCTCAAACATCTCGGTAGCCGCATCAGTCTCCATGGGCTCCATCGGAAAGTCCTTTGCGGAGTCAACACGAATGGCAGGCCCGCTTTCGCTTGCCGAGTCTCCCGTAGACCATCCAATAGAGCTTGACGCTACAGGACTTCCTTTGGAAGTCCCAGCGCCCGAAGGACCGATGTCCGCCGCATCATCTCCGGACTCCTCCGGGTGGACAAAAGAACCAGCCTCGGTTCCATAAGTAAATAGGGGATCATAATGTTCCCCTTGCTCTCCAGCCGCCTCAGCTCCTGTATCAAAAAGCAAATAATGAGCTATCTGGAACACATAAAAGATACACTACAAAGACGAAGCTGATCTTACCTAAGTTCGGAGCAACTTCGCCAGTAGTCAGTTCAGCAACCGACGGTTCAACTACTGAGGGGACAAGCGGAGGAAAACGCTACAGAAGGTTCACCCTCTACAATAACCGTAGGAGCTCGACGACAGGGTTTCTTCACCAACCGTTTCCTACGCGGCCCACCTGTCCGTTTGCGCTTTAAAGGGACATCAGAACCTTCCTCCTCCACTTCTTCTACGTGTCTTGGGGGAATGGTCCCCATCACGCTGGAACCAGCTGCAGGAGTCCCGGCACCAGCCTCTGCTTCGAAGCGAGGACTTTCCGCATCCGAGGCTTCGCTGTCATCCACAACAACGAATTCCTCCATTCCTGGGATGCGAACCCTCCTGCCTTCCCTTCTCTCAGAGACTTTCTGCTTTAGCCGCTGAGAAATTAACCTCACACCAGAGCTGTTAGCCTTGAACCCAAGGGGTGTGGAGTTGGAAGTTGCGTACCACTGGCAGAAGCACAGGGTCATTAGAAGATTGGGAGTCCTCAACGGCGTACGCAGCCGCGCCCCAGTACAGCCCGCAATGAAGAATCGCCAAGCACGGGCCCCATCAATAAGGCTCCCCATGAAAGCCAGATTGAGATTTGGGTTGCCCACGTACAGTTGGTCATATCCAAACTGTCGAGCAAACCGACTTGGGACATAAGGCTCCAAATAGCAGCTATCTCCACTCCGGTATAATAGATGTGAAGGCCGGATGCTGACCAGCCACTCAAAAACTCCCCGGCTCAGGGACGACTGTCCCTCCCCCGCATCTTTGAACTCTTCCCCATAGCCTGCACCCCGAATATAGGGAAAACAGCGGAAGAGACTATAGACGTCATAACGACGTACTAATTTACGGGCATCAGCCACGTAAATCTTCTGCCATGAGCATCCTTCGAATCGGTGGAGGAGCGCCATTCGAACATCTTGCGGGGGATCCTCTCCAGCTTCAATTAAAGAAGGACAATGCAGGGCGAACCACGCCATCAGATAGGTGTAGGGCAATCCTATCCTAGGATTGGGTCCGTCACAAGGCAAAATGGCTCCCTTTCCACGCTTCGTTGCTGGCGGCCTGCAAAAAGCCTCCGTTCATGCACGGAGGCCTCTTTGAATGCAGCACACCATGGCCGGGAGAAGACCCAGACGGCGACCATGGACCAAACGAACAGCGGGCAGCAAAACATTCGGATGAACAATGTCACCCGAAGAAGACGGCACCACGCACCTCTTTAGCCAGACTGTTAAGAAACCAGCCAGAAGTGCCTTCCGGGACATCGGCCTGCGAGCTTGATGATGGAAACTCCGAAAGACATCACCCTTCTCATAGGGACCATCGTCTTCTTTCACAACTAGATCCCCTTGGAAGTGCTTTTGCATCCGGTCAAAGATGTCTTCATCAGCAACTCCATAGTGAGCCGCTTCAGGAGTATTCTCCATATCCGGGAACAAATAGTCTCCCCAGCTTTTCAAGCTACAGGAGGTTCCCTTATTGCCCCCATGCATACTGGAGCAAATGTACAAGTGGCACATTAACTCCCTGTAGGTCTCGAACAAGGCGGACTCCTGCTTCTCCAGAAGAGTCAATTCTGCCTCGCACGGAAAGTATTCTTCATATGGGAGAGACCCAAAAGGCAGAGCAGAGACTTCCCACATCTCATGCAAGGCCATACCCAACTCACCGATAGGGGTGAAGAAGGTCTCTGAAGCTGGGCAATACAATTCAAAGATGGCGTAGAAGCATGCCACATTCATCTCAATATCGTAGCAGGTCGCCCTGACGGCCTCATAGAGGTTCAGCCTCTCCAAATCCTCCTCGAAATGAGCGAGGATGTATACAATTAAATCCCTCCACCATGCCTTCAGAGGGTGAATCCAACCTGGAGTCCTGAAGTCAGTAGCTGGGTAGTTCCCATTGACCTTGCAGAATTGGTTGCCAAAGGTCAGCGCCACTGCAGGATTTTCTCCCACTGGGATCTCTCGTGACACATTCCCAGGATGTAGACCCATTATGCAATGAGGAGGCCCCGCTCTTGCATAACCAGGAGATTGAAGCATCAATCTCCCTATGTGGACAGAGTCGGTATTTCGGCTCACATCCCATGCCATCTTCCGAACCTGCGTCACATACTGGAAGGAAGACAAAGAAAAATATCGCTTGGTGGACGGAAGGTAGAACTTCTCATCACCCAATTGGAAGATCCATGGCCCTTCTCCGGCCTGTAGTTGGTGATCAGGATCTGGTGCAGCATCCTCGAACATGAAATCGGGCTTCCTATAAGTTCGACGGTCGACATCTTCAAGGGGAGCCGTAGTCAGAATACTCCTCGTGGTGTGCTGGTCACCGCCGTGAATAAGCGTGTCTCGGACGACAGAGCTCTGCTCACTAAACAGAGAAGCTTGCCCTTGAAATTGCAAGCTGATATTGCCATCAACTCCGCTGGTCATCCCAAACAAATTGTTCAAGGGACCGGGAATGTAGTGCACTGCAGAACAAAACGAACTATGATTAGTTCACCAGCCAAGCGAACATGAAGACATAAATTTCACCAAGGCATAGTCTCGCCCAGTGAGCAAAGCCAGTAAGGCGATAGCTTCAACAAAGCTTAATCTCGCGGACAAGTCTGCATCTTGCAGAAAGGCCCAAGTATTAACTTCGCTTAAGCAGAAAGTGGTATAGCCCTAAGGACTGACGTCATCAAAAGGGCATTATGGTCAAAAACCATTCTTGACGGCCATGATCGAAGGGACAGACCTGTATCCTATTCCTCAACAGGACGAAGACAGCCCAAGCAATAGCTTCGAACGGAAGTTTAGACAAGAACTGTTCGGTTCTTAGTTCCCGTCCAAGAAGATAAGGGAAATTCAGGGAAACGGATTCCCTAATAAAAACAGATCATGTTCGATCGTCCTGATAGCCAAATATCGGCTTTAAAAGAGAGATCGCAGTCTCTGATCAGAAGGAAAAGTCCCTTACCGGCGACTGGTCGCTCGATGACCGGAGGAGGAGAAGGACCCTCCGTTGCAGAAGTTGCCACTTCTTTCCCTGCTCGTCTTTTGGACGCCATTGAAGAGCTGCGGAAGCTTTCAAACTTTTTGAATGGAGAGGAAAGAGGAAGAAGAAGAATCAAAGGTCTTTAAAAATTTTAAGAAAAAAAAGATATGTTCTTTCTCAGCCCGATCGGGCTTTTATAGGCCAATCAGCGCCTGAAACGACGCCTCGAAAAGAGTACAGGCTGTCGTTTTAAATTAATTTGAAACGCCGCCTAAAGCGCCTTCCCGAGAAGCGCTACTTCAGCCACTAAGGCTTAACCTCGCCAATGAGTCAAAGTGCGGACTTCGCACAAGTTCATCCAGAACTTCGTCAAAAAGATTGCCTTAGCCCACTAAAGGCACAGTTCGCCGACATGCCAGTTTCGCGCGAAGCTCATTCAAAAAAGGACCCTGTCCTTAACTCTGTACAAAGTTTAGCCCCGCTATGGCCAAATTCTCAATGAAGACAGGCAAAAATCAGATGAGCAGAAAATGAACTTTCATTGATTTAAGAGGAAAGGTACATTGATATTACATCAAAGTTATATTTCATACAACAGATTCAGTTGCTCAGCAAGATCATTTACGCAAAAGACATACAAGTGATTTTATCCACTTTCAAGCCAGACCAACTGGACACGAAAGGCCTTCCTCCTGCACAAGGCCATAATCCTTCACATAATGATAGAAGATACCACCAGAACAGATGGTGCCACCAGGACAGGGTCAGTGATCTCACAGGTGACGTCCGCTTTCCCGAAGTGGATCATCTCAGATAAGCTGCCACCGCCTCGCCTCAGAACGAATCATCTCGGATAAGAGGCTACCAACAGCCTCTGGGACACACATCAGCTGCCCAAGTTGTTCCTCCTGCTTAAAAGTAAAGCTTCAACCGGGGAAGCATAAGGTAACTTTTCGGTCTCTTTCATCAAGACACAAGATCGGCGAACATAGCTCGCTGCAATGCAAAATTGGAGCAAGTTAGCAGTTAAACACAGAAGACACTGCAAAAGTGCTGAAGCCGAATTCTTTGGGGCAAAGCAATCCGATTTCAGTTAAAGCAGAGGATAAGCCTCGCTCGCACAGCAGTGATAGGCTAGCTCAGCAAACGCCAAGTCCTAGCCTCGCCTATATGGCTAAGCCAGACTGATCCTATGGGACACAGTCTTAGCCTCACCTATATGGCAAGACTGGCTCAGCCTTGAAGATACCAGGTCCCAAGTTCTGCCTATGTAGCGGACTTAACATACAATGATCTTTCTGTGATCAAGTCAGAATGATAGCTTCGTTGGGGAAGCTATGTCAAAATCCTTCTCTGCAGACCAGTCAATTGCAAGATGAAGAGTAAGGGAAACTAGTCCCTGAAGCAGCTGTTAAAGCTGAATTAAGGGAGATGAATTCCCTAAAATCGGTGAAGTCGTTGAATGATCAAGACTTACCGGTCCTTGGCCGGGTAATAACCAGAGTGGGCATTCCCACTAATTCAGAGATCTGAGTATCTCTCTCAACCAAGAGAAGAGAAGAAGAGCAGGTCACTTCTCTTCAGAGGACCTCAAGTGTCCTATTTATAGGCCCCATGGCCCGAGCGCTGCCGTCTCAAGCGTGGAAGCACGAGCGCATTTAAGGCATTTACTGCGCCTTGAGAAAAGGGACGGTTTCCCTTGGAACCGTGCAAAGGAAGAAACGTCTCCCTCATAAAGGCACTCATGACGCCTTGAAGAAAGGGAATATCCTCCCTCAAAAACGTGCAAATCGGAGAATATCTCCCTCGATCAGCACAAAGAAAGGAGTAATCCTCCTCGTAACTGGCCCACGGCAGTTGGCCTCGGGAAAGCGACAAACGCTCCAGGAGCCCAGATGCGGAGTTACCCGCACGCGAAGCTACTCAGAGTCACGAACCTCTGTGCAATTCTTCGGCGAATCTACATCCCAAAGCAGGATTTAAAGCGAAGCTGAACTCAACCATTATGGCGACGTTCATTCTTCACCGATCAAAGCAGTTCAAAGTATTTCGAAGTCTGAGCCATTGCAGACTTTCGAAAACTTTGAAGGGGGTCTTGTTGACACTTAAAAAAGACAAGATTCTTATTGGTCCGAACAATGTCTAAACTTATTGACATTTACAAAAGACAAGTGACAGACGAGCTGAAGACCAGTTTTCACCCATCTCCGAGGGACAAGGAAGCAACTTGGACTCCACTGATCCAGCAAGCAGACAGTGAACCCGGATTGTTTCTAAACAGACCTCAGTAGGTCTAAGGTGCTAGCACTTAGCATCGCATGAGCCCAAAGGGATAGCCTCGCCAGGAAGCTAACTCGCAACTTCGCCACAGGGGACTTCCAGCTCCGCCAAAGGGTTTCTTTCGGACTTCGCCAGAAGCTGTCTCTAGCTCCGCTACGAGCTCAATGCGGATAGCTCCGCTATTTGTCTGCTATGGTCAACCTTTGACCAATCAAATCTCCGGATGAGATCCGATCCAATCAGATCAAATCCAATTAAGATCAAATTAGAGATCAAATTTGGCAATTGATTGCCACAATCTCTTGACTCTTCAAAAAATGAGTAAAAAGATCAGGGGAAATCCTCCAACAATATGAAAAGGATCAAGAAGGTCAACCGACCTGCCAATTCTAGCTTCGCAGAAGCCGATCCTAGCCTCGCAGTAAGGCTACTTTTCAGATTTAAACAGATTTGATTCAATCTGTTTTCATATTTTTAAGGGACGATTATACCCTTGCTCTCCTTATAAATAGCCCGCCAGGGGTACAAAGACAGGGAGAGGAGACCGGTTCCAGAGGTCAATTTTCTAAGACATACGCAAGAGAGAGGACTCCACAAGCAGAGGCTTCTTCACAACACACCGTGCGTTCTCGAATTCAGAGATCTTTTAGAGAATTGCTTTCTCTAATCAGGGTGTTGATACCCTAACATCGTCCTTCCTCTCAAGGAATCTCCGGAACCAGGCGAGAAGGAATTCCTAATTGAAGGCGATTTTGAGAAGCAGTAAGAGGGTTCTACCAACCTTCTATTCTCTGATTTCCCGAACCAGACGAGAAGGGAATCTCATCGCTCGCATCGTCAAAGGGACAAAGTGGTCGCGCGCTGACCAGACTCCTATCGGCACACTTCTCCAGAATCTCTGAGGAGATCTACTTGTAATCTTTTTAAGAATACTTGTAATTTAGCTCCTCAAACCCTTTTTTTGTAAGTTTTTCCCTTTGCGAATATAATGGAAAACACACATGACAAGTAAAAATCATAGCGGGCTCAATTCTCCCAAACAATTCCCAAATCTAAGATCCTTACTCTAATTTTCAAGTCCAACCACAACAAGAAGAACATTTTACTTAGAAAAGAGTATGAAATTCATAATTCAGTCTCAACATGATATTATTCAATCCCAAACGAATTGTCTCCAATCTCTCAATAGACTAGAAGTAAAAGTGAGTTATTTGGTCAACACAATTAATGATAGAAATGAGAAAACTTTACCTAACATATTTTCAACCACTCCTGATTCTCTTAGCCATATTGACGAAGAATCATGGTATCTTGGAGATTTTAACCAAGATTTAATTTCATCATAAAACTTTGAAACTTGACCAATATCAATTTGATAAATTGGTAAGTTTTTAGTTCAACGAGATTGAACTAGAAGATGAATGTGACCTGATTCCCAATGTTATGATTCAGTTCCACTTTTTGAATCTATGTAGACTTCGATATTCTTACCCAATTTGGACCCAATTTCAAAGCCAACACTAATTCCTATCCCCATAGAGCTTGAACATAAATTACTTATTTTGGATAGTCACATTTCATTGTTAGAAAATGAATGTGAACTTGAATTCTATGACTTGGACCAAATCCATGAACCAACTCTGACTCTCAAACCTAAACTTGATTTGAGTTTTATTTTCGAGTTAGTATCAGTTCTTATTTATTTGATTGTTGAGCCCAAATCATCCATTTCACAAAACCACATTCCACTGTTGTATTAAAGTTTAGATTAATATGACTTCGTGATGATTCACAAGATTGGTTATATAACCGAAAAAAATCTTACACGATCCTATTTATATTAGGGAGTATAAAAATGCTAATAAGAAAGAGGAAATAAAAGGTGAGTTTCATGAAAATTTACAGTATCTAGATTGGGCAGAAACGGCCCAATGAGACCACCACGTTGAGGTGACAATTTTTCTTCCCTTTCTCCTTTTTCATGTATTTTTGCATTGCATTCATACATTAAGAACAATGCATGATTTAGGTATGGGGAGGGTATAATAACATGCTAACTTTACTAATCTAAAAAAAAATCCTTTCTTTAAAACTTTTTGAAAAGAAAAATAATACTTTGACTTATTTTTGTAAAAAATTAAGTTAATTTTAAGGAATAAGAGGACCATAATTAGGAGCTCTTATACTTGGTCAAAATAAAATTATATGTTTAATTTTGAGGCTAGGAAGAAAGATTGAAAAAGTAATTTAGTCCTAATTTTTACCTTGATGAAATATGCATACTTTATACACTGACACATTTAGGGTTCTAAAATAAAGATTCTTATACCTTATATATATAATATTTATTATATAAAAAATTCTCTGATTAAGTTGGGTATTTGTGCCTCATGAAGAATAATTATCAACGCCTAAAAATGGTTCGTATAAATAAAAATCCTTAGTTTGTGGCCTTATTTGCTCGAATGCTAAGTCCTTGGGGTGTTTCTCAACCGGTGCCCTAAAACCGTCTAGTTTGGAGTCACTGACTAAAACTCGTTACATGGGCGAACTTTAAAGCCTAATAGAGCTAAAGGAAATTACCGCCATAAATAATAAAGAAAAAAGGAAAATAATAAGGCATAAGAGAGAGTTAGAGTTGAAGAATCCTGAGCCAAATTTTCACGATCACAAGGTGCATATCACTTAGGATAAAATAATAGATTAGATGAGAAATACAATTTTAATCCTTACCTTGATTGAAAATAAGTATTTGAATAAAGACTAAGTTTAGGAATGACTAAGTTTTGGTAATCCTATGACTTATAGATTACTTGAAATTTTACATTAGTACTTCAAATATTATTTTTCTTTCAAAAATGCATTTTCAAAAAAATACTAACAATTAATTTCTTTTTCTTTATAGATTTTGTAGATGCAATCTACTGAAAACTCACACGAGACAAAACTCGTCCTCTAGGGGTAACCTAAAGGTTTAACGGCTTGTTGCATGTGCTAAGTGCAACCGTAACTCCTATAAAAGTGAGTTAGGTTAGGTCAGTTCAATATTTTCTTTTCTCTTTGTTTTGCTCGAGGACGAGCAAAAGATAAGTGTGGGGGTGTTTTTGGGCACATATATTGCATAAATATTATTATATTCTACATATATTCTATAATGAATATTGTAAATAACTTATCTTAATGTCCTAATTCATGCAGGGTATGATAGGGAGAGGATAATCATGAAATTTATCCAATTAAATTCAAAAATTTAAAATAAAGGGGATCGATTCTAATCCAAAGGTTCTAGAAGCTATCTTATTTGAAAACTGAATATATCAGATAAGATAAGATCATCTAATTTCAGGGAAAAATAGATTGTTTGAAGACCTTATCTGTTTCGCTGAAGATAAATAGATATATTATCAATTCTAGAAGACAAATTGAAAATCCGAGAGGATAAACGGATAGAGAGAAGATCAACGGATTAGATGAAGTAATTTAGATTCATATTCAGATTGGATATATTTTAGCATTTTAATTATAACGTTCACTACTAAAACTCAAATCTGATAATTCATGATGATCCAGAAAGAAGACTTAAAGAGCTACAATTCTTATATTGATCACTATTTCTAATTTTATTATTTTATAAGTCATATTCAGCAATCAACTCGCCAACAAGCTGCAAATCAGAATTGAATTATGGATAAATTAAGTCAAGTTTGGAGATAAGGGGAGGATTCAAATTCAGAAATAGCCAGCTCTCTTTATCTTCGTACACTTCCTATCCTTCTGTTTTTCTCCTGTAAACACTCTCATACATCGAAGGTAAAAGAGCACCACTCCAGAAAGAGATTTAGTTTAGATTTTCTTTTCTTCTTCAATGTAATTTTTATTTTTAGGCTAGAGAGAATTACATGATCAAAAGAGAGAGAGAGGTATTATAGAGTGACACTATTATAATTTTTTCTTCAAGAAGCTTATATTGAAGGTGACAATCAATGGAGATTTCTCATTTTTCTTCATTGTGCTCGATCTCGCCGAAACCTTACTTTCCTTTATTCTTTTCTATTACTTCGCTTTACTTCATGTTAAGGTAAATTTTTGTGATGATTAAACAGTAAAGGTAAAAATTCTTCTTTTATTTTTTTATTTCTGATTTTTACATCAACACTTTTCTTTATCTCTTTTCGTTTCCTTTTCTTTTATAACTAAAACAACAACAACACCATCTCTTCTTCTACCATCTTCTTCTTAACTTAACTTAATATTTTTATTTTCTTTTTATAAACTGAGAAGATAAGTATTAACTAGTTTTAATAAATTAAAGAAGAAACTTACATGACGCTTTCATCGCTGTCCCTTCCTGTGGATAAGGACCCGTTAGCCCTAGGCTACACGGTAGAATTGAGGACCTAGCACTGTTCCTAAAATTCTTTATTTTTCTGTGCGTATTGGCTCGATCATTAATATCTAGTAAAAAGGCCTAATTCGAGGCTCAGTCCATCATGTCTCTTAGGTTGAGATGAATTCATTAAGGGTGAGCTTAAAGCCGCATATTACCTATCCTGGAGTTCACAGTGCGAGGTTACCCAACTTTTATTTATATTTTATATTTTATTTATTTATTCTTACCTGAAACTCAAGTTTTTGAGGAAAACATGTTGGTTTTGAGTGAACATAGCCTATGAAAAAGATTGAGTTTTCCCACTTGCATTCATTTTAGCCTATATGTGTAGTCCCACATCATATAGCAGATAGTAAGGAAAGTGATTTATATACCGTTTCTTTCTTATCCTACTTGTTATATGTTGTGAGCTTTGGGGTAGGTCAACCACGTGTGCATGTTCATCCACTCCGGCGCCAGCATGGTGCGTGGGTGGGAGGCCTGCGCGCATGCGAACGCTGATCAATTTTAATCTTCATTTTAAATTTTGACTCTCTCTTTAATTAATTTTGACCATTTTAAATTTATTTAAAACATGTTCTTAATTAACCATAACAGATTAATTCATAATTGTGATTAAAAATAGGTCTTAATGGCCAATAATGGATCAATTCCTAAGCCTATATAAAGGACACGAAAGAAGAGAAAGCACACACCAACAAGAACAACAAAAGAAAAAATTTCTTCTCTCCTCCTGGTCTTTTCTTTTCTTTGTTCTCAGTTTTTGAGTTTTAATTTTGAGTTTTGAGGGCAACCATTCTAACTCTGAGTAGATACCTAGACTTATGCTCAAATCTGGTGCTGGTGTCTTTCTAGGGAGGGCTTTTATCGCCAGTTGATGGCGGTCAATCCACATCCGAGCGTGTTAGATACTCTTATCTTTAGATATTTTTATCCGAATGTTAGACACCCTTATCTTTAGATACCCTTATGTTATCTTATCTTACTACTAGTTTTCTTATCTATCTATTCTCTCTTGTATTTATATATTGATGTAATTGCTTTATGGATAAACATACTGAAACTTCTTCTCCAACTTATCATATTGTCAAAGCATCACAAATTCTTTCTCCACTAATAGAAGTTCTCTCGGTGTCCTTGAGCCTGCGGTGGGCCATACTCACACAGTGTGTGCCTAGCACCGGGCCACTTTCGCCTCATACAATATCAGAGCTTTCCTCATTGTTGAAATCACCTAAGGGGTGAATTAGGCGAATAGCTAATCTAATGGTGAATTAATGCGGAATTAAAACTATTTATGCAAACTAAAAATTCTTAAGCTAAACGCACCATATAACACAAGAGTGTAGCCGGATTCCCCATGAAGGGTTCTGGACTATCTCCTCAAGATTCCTCTAGATAAGAGTTGAGGTGCCGCTATGACTCTCTTGGTTGAATACAAGTGTGAGCAAATAATCCCAAGCATATAACAATTAAGCACAATATATATCAAGCATATAAAGAGATAAGCAATGTAAGCATGTAAGATATAAATACAAGTGAGAGATAGAGAGAGAGCAATCGCAAACACGGAAGATTTATTTCGAGGTTCGAGCACCCTTGCTTTACGTCCCCGCCTTCAAATTATGAAGGATTTTCACTATAAACCGATCCCACCGGATCACTCAGTGCCGCAACACCTACAAGGAGTTCACACTAGAACACTTGGACTCACTAGTCCCTCTCTTGTTCCCGTAAGAACTACACACCGCAAGCACACTAGCTTGCCGAGGCCGCACCTCTACACCAAGCTCTCACTAGAACTCGAAACAATGCGAACCCGCAAGTTCGCCTCCTCAAATGCAAGAATGAATACTTTGGTGATCACAACACTTTGATCACCTAAAAACACTCTCACAATAACTCTCCTATAGGAATAATTTAGCAATGAAAATCTCAAGTATGTGTAAGAAAACAAGGATGGATTTGTGGTAAAAAAACTCAAGAAATCTCTTTTACAAAACACTCTTGAAAAACTCTCCTTTTAATATGGAAGTATTTAGCTCTAAAACAAGTGGAGATAAATACTAAAAGATGTATGAAAAACTAGCTTGAAAACTCACTTCAAATCTTATAGAAAACAGTTCAAGGGAACCCCAATTTATAGGCTCCCAAAAACTAGCTGTTGCAGGCTAAGTCAGCAATCTGGACTGCTGGCGGTCGACCGCCCGGTCGACCGGTTAGTCGACCGTTGCCTGGCAAATGACCCAGCGGTCGACTGGGCCATTTCCAGAGAGCAGAGCTCTCTGGCGGTTGACCGGCCTTTGGCTGTGCACATCGGTTGACCGCCCGGTGGACCGACTTCTGGCTTGGTCGACCGGCCAGTCGACCAGCAAAAGGCCAGCCCAGCATATTTTGGGATTTAAAACATGGCTTTTTACATTCAATAAAATCCTATAAATTCTCTAAAAATCTACAAGAATAAGTTCAGTAATATACTTTGATATACAAACATGTTTGAGTAAAAATCAAAACATGTTACAAATATTTTGAACTATTTTTGTAATAAAGAAGTTTTGTCTTAAACAAAATTCTGTATTTTTCCAAATTGATTTTTCCAAATTGAAAACCGATTTTTCCAAAACTCCGCTAAACATAAAAACAAGATATTCTAAACACTTTTGAAGCTTAGTGTGTATGGATATGATCCACATATATGATGAAATATCTATGTGTTGGCCCAAAGGCCCATCACTCTAGTTTTGATGATGATCAACTCATGTAGTTATGTTTACTAATGATCTTGTGTTTTATTAGTGACAGATTCATGATCAAGATCTTACTTGGTGCATAGCTTCAACAAAGGATTTAAAGTCAAGCTTTGGAGCTAGCACGGTGTTTGGACCAAGTCAAGAAGGCTTCAAGTGAAGACTTCAAGAAGATGAAGACTTGAGTCTAGGTTTGTTTTATAAGATTTGTTTTTAGATAAAATGTAAAGGATAGAGTAGTTGGTGGATTGCTCAAGTACATATACACACACTCTTGATAATTTTGTTTTTACAAAAGAATTTTAACCAAAAACCAAAATGGTATTCAAGTGAAAACTTCAAGTGTTTTGATTTTTGGAATTTCTTATATGCATGTCTTTTATCCAAAACCATATTTAGAGCTTAATGCCAAAACATAGATATTTCATCTTAATTGTGTAGTGGATCATATCCATACACACTATGCTTTAATGAGTTCAAAATATCTAGTTTTTGTATTTAAAGGAGTTTTGGAAAAACAAGATTTTGAAAAATACAAGTTTTCATTTGAGCCAATATTTTCCTACTTACAAAAATAGTCCAATCTTTTATAACATGTCTTGATTTTGTGCAAGCATGTTTGTTTATCAAAGTATATTGGTAAAACTATTTTTGTAGATTTTTTAAGTATTTATGGGATTTTATTTCAATAAAAAAGATCAAGTTTTAATCCCAGATTTTCTGTTCCAGGCTTCAGCCAAGTTGACTAGTCGACCTATCAAGTCGACTAGGGCTGAAGTCGGTCGACCGGCTCGGTCGACCGACGTGCACGACGTGCACGCCTTGACCTGGTAGATGGCCGGTCAACCGACCCAGTCGACCGGAACTAAGAGCAGTGCTCTCTGTTCTTTTCGGTCGACCGGGCGGTCGACCGAAGGCTCCAACGTTCGGATTTTTGACCGTTGACGGTCGACCGGCCGGTCGACCATTAGGCCTGACAGACCTCCAACGGCTAGTTTTTCTAGCCCTATAAATTTGGGGGTTTGGTCATTGTTTTCACTAAGATTTTTGGAGACTTTTAGAGCCAATTTTTCCTACTCTTTTCAGAGGTTTTTCTCCACAAAATTTAGAGCCAATACTTCCAATTAAAAGGAGAGTTTTTATCAAGAGTGTAAAAGTGATTCTTTGAGTTTTCCTCCACCATTCTCATCCTTGTTTTTCTCACACAAACACTTGAGCATCCATTGATTATTCGTTCTATAGGAGTGTTGTAGTGAGAGTATTTTTAGGTGATCAAAGTGTTGTGATCACCAAAGATCTTTTCCTTGTACTTTGAGGAAACGGGCAAGTGTGCTCGTGGTGGTTTAAAGTTCGATTGTGAACTCTTGGTTTGAGGTGCGGCCTCGGCAAGCTTGTGGGGCTTGCGTGTGTACGGGACTAGGGAGTCCGAGGGATTGTAGGTGTTGCGGCACCAAGGAGAGATCCATTGGGATCGTGCATAGCGGAAATCCTTCGTGTGTCGAAGGCGGGGATGTAGAGCAAGTGTGCTCGAACCTCGAAACAAATCCCTTGTGTTTGCGATTGCTCTCTCTCTCTGTCTTTGTATCTTGCATACTTTTATTGTGTATCTTTATATGCTTGATATATTCATTTGTGCTCATTGATATACATGCGTGAGATTGTTTGCTAACACTTGTATTCAACCAAGAGAGCCAACGCGGCACCTCAACCCATATCCAGGGGAATCTAGAGGAGTTTGTCCAGAGCCCTTCACGGAGAATTCGGCAACACTCTTGTATTATACGTGGTGTTTAGTGTAAGAGTTTTGTTTAGATCATTAATAGTTTTAATTCCGCATTATTTGGCATTAAGTGACCATTAGATTAGCCATCACCTATTCACCCCCCCTCTAAGTAACTTACAATTGGTATCAGAGCCAAGTGCTCTAAATTTGGGTCTTACAACCTAGAGTTAAAGATCCTATTTTTAGGCTAATCACAATATTTGTACACACACCATGGACTTCATGTCACCACCCACCTTTGACATTCTTAACATCCAAATGTGGAAGGTTAAGATGTCTTTGTACCTCAAAGCCTTAGGTATTCATGTTTATCTTGTCATCACTAAAAATGATTATTGTTTAAATGGCAACAATTTTGAGGCTAATGCAAAAGCCCTACATGCTTTATGTAAGATCACCTAGAGGGGGGTGAATAGGTGATGGCTAATCTAATGGTCACTTATGAACAAATAATGCGGAATTAAAACTAAGTTGACCAAATTAAACTTCTTTTAATTGAACACTTATGTATAACACAAGAGTGTTGCCGAATTCCCCTTGCGAGGCTCTGGACAAACTCCTCTAGATTCCCCTTGAATGGGTTGAGGTGCCGCGTTGGCTCTCTTGGTTGAATACTAGTGTTATCAAGCAATCCCACGCAAGTATATAACAATTAAGCACAAGGGAATATCAAGCATGTAATAGTAAAGACAATGTAAGTAATGCAAGATATAACAAGAGACAAAGAGAGAGAGAGAGAGAATAGCAATCGCAAACACAAGGGTATGTTTCGAGGTTCGAGCACACTTGCTCTACATCCCCGCCTTCGACACACGAAGGATTTCCACTATGCACGATCTAACCGGATCTCTCCTTGGTGCCGCAACACCTACAAGCCCTCGGACTCTCTAGTCCCTTACACACCACAAGCCCACCGGCTCGTCGAGGCCGCACCTCAAATCACCACAAGAGTTCACACCCGAACTCCACACCACAACGAGCACACTTGCCCGTCTCCTCAAAGTACAAAGTAAAATCTCTTTGGTGATCACAACACTTTGATCACCTTACAAAAACTCTCACTACAACACTCTCCTATAGAATGAATAGCTCAATGGATGCTCAAGTGTTTGTGTGAGAAAGCAAGGAAAGAAAGCTATGGAGGAAAACTCAAAGAATCACTTTTTACACTCTCTTGATAAAAACTCCCTTTAAGATGGGAAGTATTTGCTCTCTATTTTGTGGAGAAAACTTCTGAAATCACTTAGAAAAACTGGCTCAAGAAGTCCTCAAAATCTTGGCTTCAAACAATGACAAAACCCCCTTTTATAGAGGCCAGAAAAATCTGACCGTTGGGCTCTGTCAGAGCTACCGGTCGACCGGCAACGGTCAAAAATCCGACCGTTGCAGCCTCCGGTCGACCGGCCCGGTCGACCGCGCAATTGGAGAAGAGAGAAAACTCTCTGTCGGTCGACCGGCCCGGTCGACCGATGTTTCCCGAGAGCAAAGCTCTCTTAAGCGGTCGACCGGCCCGGTCGACCGTTCTCCAGTGCACACTGGCGTGCACGTCGTGCACGTCCGGTCGACCGACCCGGTCGACCGGCCTCTGTCAGTTCTGAAAAATCAGAACTGGCAGAACCAGAAAATTGGGATTAAGGATTGGTCTTTTAACTTAATAAAATCCCAAAAATTCACAGTAAATCCAGAAAAATAGTTTCAATCAAAATAAAAACTGTTTTTCTAAAAATATGTTTTTCTAAAACTTGTTTTTTCCATAACTTCACAAAATACAAAAACAAGATATTTTGAACTTATAAAGCAAAGTGTGTATGGATATGATCCACCGCACAATCAAGATGAAATATCTAGTTTTTGACATAAAGCACTAAACTTGTTTTGGTTAAAGGATATGTATATAAGAAATTACCAAAACCCAAAGTAGATATTTTGTCATAGGAAAATCTCATCAAATACAAAAACAAGATATACTTTTAAAGCATAGTGTGTATGGATATGATCCACTACACAAATAAGATGAATATCTAGTTTTTGACATAAGGCTCTAAATATGGTTTTGGATATAAGATATGTATACATGAATACCAAAAACCAAATAGAATTTTGTCACAATGAAAAAACCTTTTTCCCAAAATGAAAGAGTCTTTTCTAACTAAAAAATTCTTTTATGAAAAGACAATTAAATCTCAAGAGTGTGTGTGTGATATGGACTTGAGCAATCCACCAACTATTCTATCCTTTACATTTTATCTAAAATAAATCTTATAAAAACAAACCTAGACTCAAGTCTTCATCTTCTTGAAGTCTTCACTTGAAGTCTTCTCATCTTCTTGACTTGGTCCACATGCAATCCACCGAGCTCATCTCTAGATGTGATCTTGATGCATAGGCTCGTGAATCAACCGGTGCTACCTTCCAACTTGACTTTAAATCCTTTGTTGAAGCTCCACACCTACTAAGATCTTGATAAGGAATCTGTCACTAATTAAACACAAGATCATTAGTAATCATAACTTCATGAGTTGATCATCATCAAAATTAGGGTGATAGGCCTTTGGGCCAACACTTTAAAGTCAACCCTAAATGATGATTATTTATCTAGGGTTTCTAACATTGATTCGGCTTTTGTAGTATGAAACATCATCACCTCTCTCGGCGAAAAAGATCTATATTATGCCGGGAGCGATTCGGACGTTGGAAGCAACACCTCCAACATGTGCTATATGGTCCAAGGGGATAACCCCCTTGAGGTAACTACCGAATCCGAGGTAGAAGATGATAACATGTCATATGATGAGCTTTTCACATTTTGTCAATTACTACTTGAGAAATATGACATGATTAAGAAAGAAAATAAAAATTTGAAAAAGAAAATTGCTTGCATGCATATAGAACATGATTCATTTAGGAATAATATTGCATGCTTAGAAAAGGAAAATAAAGATTTGAAAAATGAGAATGTTTCCCTCATGTCTAAATTGAATGATTTGTGTGAAGGAAATATGATTTTGAAAAATGAAATGATTTTGGTGGAAAAACAAAAGGAAATTGTTTTTCAAGAAAATAACTCTTTGAAAAGAAAAATTTTGAAAAAGAAAAAGAAAAGGTTTCTAAAAAGAAAAGGACTTTTGATCACGCTTTACATGCCACCACTTCTATTGATCAAAATGAAGTTAATTTTTTGAAAAGAAAATTGATTATTTGAGTTCAACTTTGAACTCTTGTGCATTTAACCATACTAGATTGGAGTCCTTATTTTCAAAGAAACAAACTCCACACATTCATGCACAACATCATCATGCATTTGCTTATGTTGCACGCCACGATCATACACATACACATAAGCATCCTAAGGTGTACAAATGTACACATTGTGGCCGCAAAGGCCATTTAGCAAAATTTTGTTATGACAAGTTGCATCATTTTAATTTTGCTAATAATAAAAATTTTTGGGTTCCTTACAAGACTAACCCCAAAGGACCCAAGAAAATATGGGTACCAAAATCCCCACCTTGTGTATTTGATGTAGGTGAGGGCTCTCACAAAACGTGAGAGATTTGGTGCCTTGATGGTGGGTGCACTTGAACTAAAAGGACACATATTTGGAGCACCGCTATCAAGAAGGTTTTGGTGGAAAAGACCACCATGCTTGGAGCTTTGGAGTTGGTAACAATCTCTAAACTCCTACTTTTTATGTACATGCTTTTTACATATATCATATTCATAGCATGTTCATGTTTTGTGTTCTTATGTGCTTCATGTGGTAAAAACATGCTTAGATGTAGTTTTTATCAAAACTTGTATTATTCATGTACAAATAGTGAGTTACATTTGATTTATATATATATTTGCACTTCATGCTCATTTGTACCCACTATATGCACATGTATAGGCTAGTTTTGATGATTCTCTCATTTATACATGCTTTGCCAATTTTTATGCTTTACTTCATGTATATGTATTTTTAATTCAAATCTAATAAATATACATGTATACCCGTGAGTCTCTTGCCTTCATGCAAATACATTTGATAGACTCTTTTATGTTTGGGATATGTATGTGTATTGTTAGCTTTGGATAAATCATACATATATCATGAAGACTAATGTTTTATGAAAAATAATTTTTCATGTTTTTGTTTTGTTAAAAAAATGTGACTTATGATCTTTTTGAGCTTAAATATCTATTTTCATGAAAATGCTATTTACATGACTTTTGAACACTCACACTTTATTTATTTTATCATGACTTAGTTTCATGGACATATTTTTGAGCTTTATAGACTATGAGTGTAAATTTTGTGTATTTAGTTTTGTTTCATGAAAAACATATGATTTATTGTATTTTGAAGGATCTTTAACTAGTTTTTCAAAAATCAATTTATACTAGTTATTCATCCTTCAAATTAGTAGTTTATGAGATATACACATGATCCTATTATTGCTTCAATTGGTGTCATTGAATCGTTTCAATTGGTATCAATTTGACTCTATTTTTGTATACTCATTTTTGTTTTCTATGTATGTATGCTCTAATTTTCAATTGGTATTATCCATTCTCATACATATATATGATGTTCATGTGCTTACTTTACATTTGGTATACATCTTTAAAGCACAAAGTTTATGCTAAGCTTGATCTAAAACTTTATTTTCAATTGGTAATTGACATTTTTAAGCTTATGCATGTTTTTCAATTGGTATCAAAATGCTTCAAATTTGTTATAAATTTACAAATGATATCAATATGTTTTATGTAGTTGAAAAATTAAAAATTTGTAATGTTTATTTACAATTTGATTATTTACTTTTGGTATCTTAAAAATTTGATTTTACAAGTGATACTTTAAAAAAAAAAATTCAAAATTTTTTATTTGTATCGCCTATATGCAAGGAGAGCTTAACATCTCTTCTACATATAGATTCATGTTGAGTGTATTGTATATTGAGGAGCTAGACAACTCTTCTTTATGTGGTACACGTGTGTAGGGGGAGCTTCACATCTCCTCTTATGCATTACATATTATACGTTATGTGAATTAGGGCTTGTCATCCCTCTTTCATGTAATGTATATGTGTAGGAAAGTTAACTTAGCGTCTTCCTCTTCATGAATATATATCGCATATAAACTTTTATTGATTGATTTGTGTTTACCCCTTATTGGTCTCTTTGTTTATGACAAAAAGGGGGAGAAAAATTTTGTTTTTACTTTAACCCCTTTGTTGATAATTGACAAAAAAGGGGGAGAAGAATTTGAGGTTTATATGCATGTTTTCCTTGCTTTATTATTAAAGGGGGAGAAGAATTTATGTTTATGCATATATGCTTTGTTTTGCAAATAGGAGAAAAAGAATTTGATTTGTTTTATGCTTGTTAGCATGTTTATCTCCTAGATTTGCATACATGATTATGTGCTTTCATTGCATATTTATTATTTTGTGTTTTGCATGAGTTAAGGGGGAGCTTCTTTGAAGCTTTACTTCAATCCATGCATATATAACTTCATGAGTTTTGTCATCATCAAAAAGGGGGAGATTGTTGGCCCAAAGGCCCATCACTCTAGTTTTGATGATGATCAACTCATGTAGTTATGTTTACTAATGATCTTGTGTTTAATTAGTGACAGATTCATGATCAAGATCTTAGTTGGTGCATAGCTTCAACAAAGGATTTAAAGTCAAGCTTTGGAGCTAGCACGGTGTTTGGACCAAGTCAAGAAGGCTTCAAGTGAAGACTTCAAGAAGATGAAGACTTGAGTCTAGGTTTGTTTTATAAGATTTGTTTTTAGATAAAATGTAAAGGATAGAGTAGTTGATGGATTGCTCAAGTACAAATACACACACACTCTTGATAGTTTTGTTTTTACAAAAGAATTTTAACCAAAAACTAAGATGGTATTCAAGTGAAGACTTCAAGTGTTTTGATTTTTGGAATTTCTTATATGCATGTCTTTTATCCAAAACCATATTTAGAGCTTAATGCCAAACATAGATATTTCATCTTAATTGTGTAGTGGATCATATTCATACACACTATGCTTTAATGAGTTCAAAATATCTAGTTTTTGTATTTAAAGGAGTTTTGGAAAAACAAGATTTTGGAAAATACAAGTTTTCATTTGAGCCAATATTTTCCTACTTACAAAAATAGTCCAATCTTTTATAACATGCCTTGATTTTGTGCAAGCATGTTTGTTTATCAAAGTATATTGGTAAAACTATTTTTGTAGATTTTTTAAGTATTTATGGGATTTTATTTCAATAAAAAAGACCAAGTTTTAATCCCAGATTTTCTGTTCTAGGCTTCAGCCAAGTCGACTAGTCGACCTACCAAGTCGACTAGGGCTGAAGTCGATCGACCGGCTCGGTCGACCGACGTGCACGACGTGCACGCCTTGACATGGCAGATGGCCGGTCGACTGACCCAGTCGACCGGAACTAAGAGCAGTGCTCTCTGTTCTTTTCGGTCGACCGGGCGGTCGACCGAAGGCTCCAACGGTCGGATTTTTGACCGTTGGCGGTCGACCGGCCGGTCGACCGTTAGGCCTGACAGACCTCCAACGGCTAGTTTTTCTAGCCCTATAAATTTGGGGGTTTGGTCATTGTTTTCACTAAGATTTTTGGAGACTTTTAGAGCCAGTTTTTCCTACTCTTTTCAGAGGTTTTTCTCCACAAAATTTAAAGCCAATACTTCCAATTAAAAGGAGAGTTTTTATCAAGAGTGTAAAAGTGATTTTTTGAGTTTTCCTCCACCATTCTCATCCTTGTTTTTCTCACACAAACACTTGAGCATCCATTGATTATTCGTTCTATAGGAGTGTTGTAGTGAGAGTGCTTTTAGGTGATCAAAGTGTTGTGATCACCAAAGATCTTTTCCTTGTACTTTGAGGAAACGGGCAAGTGTGCTCGTGGTGGTTTAGAGTTCGATTGTGAACTCTTGGTTTGAGGTGCGGCCTCGGCAAGCTTGTGGGGCTTGCGTGTGTACGGGACTAGGGAGTCCGAGGGATTGTAGATGTTGCGGCACCAAGGAGAGATCCATTGGGATCGTACATAGTGAAAATCCTTCGTGTGTCGAAGGCGGGGATGTAGAGCAAGTGTGCTCGAACTTCGAAACAAATCCCTTGTGTTTGTGATTGCTCTCTCTCTCTCTGTCTTTATATCTTGCATACTTTTATTGTGTATCTTTATATGCTTGATATATTCATTTGTGCTCATTGATATACATGCGTGGGATTGTTTGCTAACACTTGTATTCAACCAACAGAGCCAACGCGGCACCTCAACCCATATCCAGGAGAATCTAGAGGAGTTTGTCCAGAGCCCTTCACGGGGAATTCGGCAACACTCTTGTGTTATAGTGGTGTTTAGTGTAAGAGTTTTGTTTAGGTCATTAATAGTTTTAATTCCGCATTATTTGGCATTAAGTGACTATTAGATTAGCCATCACCTATTCACCCCCCTCTAGGTGAACTTACACTATGTTTTTGACATTAAGCTCTAAATTTAGTTTTGATAAAACACATGTATATTTTGAATCTATAAAAACAAAACGGTATTTTCCAAAACGAAATCTCTTTTATGAAAACACATATAAATCTTGTGTGTGAGTGTATATGATACTTGAGCAATCTACCAACTAATCTATCCTTTACATTTTATCTAAAACAAAATCTTACTACAAACAAACCTAGACACAAGTCCTCTCTTAAAGGTTTTCACTTGAGAAACTTCTTCTCCTTCTTGACTTGGTCCAAACATTGATCCAATGAGCTAGACTCCTCTTGAGTACTTGATGTGGTCTTGATGCACAAGCTCTTGAATCAACACGTGCTAACTCCAAAACTTGACTTGAAATTCTTTGTTGAAGCTAACACCAACTAAGATCTTGATCAAATATCTAAGACTAATTAAAACACAAGATCATTAGTAATATAACTACATGAGTTAATCATCATCAAAACTAGAGTGATGGGCCTTTGGGCCAACAGTTGTCCTCACGCGTCCTCCTCCGCCTCAGGCAAGACCAAGTCCTCGTTGATCTTCTCACATCCACCGATGTCGGATCCGCCATTACCCGTCTTCCTCCAAAGTTGCAGAATTAGATCTGAGCCTTTATTATAGCCCTCTTGGGTTTCTCATCAATTTAGCGCTCTTAGGCTCTATTTTAGTCCTCTTGGGCTTTCTCATGAATTTAGCCCTTTTGGGCTCTATTTTGGCCATCTTGGGCTTTTTGCATACTCAAATGATTGATTGTTCATCGAATATATATATTTAGTCATATTTTCATATTTATTTTTATAAAATAATGCTATGTAATTGTATTTTTGCTTAGTAATGTGCAGGCCTCTATAATTAAAATAAGAAAAGAAAAGAAGCTCAAAATATTAAAAAAAAAACCCAACAAGCCCAACAAGCCAAAGAAATTCAAAGACAATCCCAATACTAATTGGAGATAAATGAGAAAATTAACTTAAATTCAAGTTGCTTAAGCTCCAAGTCAAAAATAAAGAGGGAGAATTCAAATTAAACTCAGATTTGGAGATTACTTGCTTCCCAAGTTAAAGAGAAAGAATATTCTCTCAAAATTTAAAGTTCAAATGAAGATTCTAAGAATATATCTCTTGATGAATAGACGAGATGAAACAATCATATTTGGAATAAGGAGGAAAATCTAAGTAAATTCGAAGTTTTAAATCAATTTAGACTTGAATTCAGACTGGATATCTTTTAGTATTTTGAGCGTAACTTTCGTTACAAAAACACAAATATGATGATTTAAAATGTTCCAAAAAGAGGACTTAAAGAGATATAATTCTTATGTTGACTACTATCTTCAGTTGTGTAGTTTGATGAGTCATATTCAGTAATCAACATACTGACTAGCTGTAGACCAATTCGGAATTAAATTTCTACATAAAATTCTGGATAAATCAAATCAAGTTAGGAGATATAAGGAGAATTTAAATTCAGAAATTGATAAAAGCTTGCTCTCCAAGTCAAGAGATAGGATATTATTTTAATATCCAAAGTTCAAATTCAAGTGCTGAAGATATATTTCTTGATGGTTGCACAACTTCTATTAGGAGTCTACCCACTACTTCTACTATAAATAGAGAGGTAGAGTATAGAAAAAAGGGCATCTCGAAGGAGAGATCAAAGTTTAAGGTTTTCTTTAGTTTTCTTTTCCAAATGTTCATTGTAGTTTTCAATTTGAGAGAAAGAATTGTAAAGAGAAGACGGAGTGCTTGTAATTGATGGTGACAACTCAATAAAGGTTATTCTGTTCTTTTTAATTTACCTCCTTTTATTTTTACTTACTTTAATTGCTTTATTTATTTTCATCTGCTTTCTCTATGCCTTCTTTTTAATCATGCTTTTTTTTATAGCTTGCATTAGGAAGAGTTTCATGACAGAAAAGAGAGGAAGAATTATATTTAGAGTGATAATAGATATAATCTTCTTTAAAGATAGTTATATTGGGAGTGACAGTCAATGGAGCTATCCTACTTCTTTTCATTGTTACTCAACTTAATTGGTCGCTTGCTTGCTTTTAATTACTCCAAGATATATTCTTTCTTCTCATGTTTATTTTCTTTCTTTTTAACTTAGGAATCAAAACACCAATACCATCTTCTTTGTCTACCTTCCACTTTTTTTCTAATTTAGTTTAATGTTTCCTTTTCTTTTCTTTTAAAACAAAGAAGATTTTTAATCGTTGTAGTAATTTAGGAAGAAGAATTACACAACACTTCTATCGCCGTCCCTCCCCGTGAATCAAAATCTGTTAGTCTTAGGCCACATGGTAGTCAAGGACCCAACACTATTCGTAAACTCTGTATTTTTCTGTACAGGTTTTGCTTGATAAAAAAATTTTGGCATTGTTGCTAGGGAGGACGATAAGTTTTCTTTCTTTTTGATTTACTTTAACGAATTAATCCTTTTTTTCTTCTCTATTTTGGTATGCAGGGGCTGATTTCTGAAAATAACGTGTTGCGGTGAACATATAGCATACCTGAGACTCTCCTCTACAAAGCAGAGCTCAGATAACCCAACTTTTGCCGCGAAAACGCGGCAAGAGCCGCGTTTGCGCGGCAAAGTGGGAAGGACTACTGATCTGTTTTGTTGCAGGTTGCTTGAATTACAAAGTATAGTCATCTACAGTATTTAGTTTCTTAATTTAACTTACCTTGCACACTATTCTAATCTCAATAGTAAATTGGTATTTGTTAATTCTAAAAACGGTTTAGAGTTAGCATTTTAGGACATTTATGTATTTTGTTTCTTTACATTATTGTTGAAGAGTGCTGGAATAAAGATGCGTGTGCATAGCATGTAGCATTAGGAAACACATTTTGGGTGATATATATTACTTGAATGTATTCATTTTGCTTTATACTTGTACATTCGCACGAAATGATCTAAAGGCATAACCGTTAAACAACATAAGGTGAGAAAGTCATTACCCTTCCTTAGCCCAAAAACTATCTCCTCACTCACTAACCCAGCCTAATTAAAAATGAGTAGCGTTGGCCCTAGGGACATCTGGACTCATTAGGAGATTGACCTAAGAGGGAAATTGTTAGAATTTGACTCTTATCAAATCGGTGTCGAAGGGTGGGGATTGAGAGTCGAAACCTCGAAGAATAGTGGTTTGGCATAATTAGACTTGTTGCTCAAGCACGGATACCTCCCACTAGTCTTGCCCTTACCTGGCTGATTAACTTGTGGCTAGATTGCTGCAATATACCTTCGGTGGCCAATCAACTAGTTAGAAGTCGTCTAGATTTAAGGTATACCCTAACATAGGCTAGATTTTTCTTTATTTTTTTGTTTATTTTGTTTGATTTTGATTGCACTTGTGAAAATGGATTATAGTTATAATTTTTTCGAATTTAACTCAAATCCATATTTCACCCCAACCTCTTTCGATTAGGATATGACCAACCCAATATTTCATAACTTTAACCAACTAAATATGTCGGATTGGTCTTATCTGAATTAATATATGCCCCAATTCCAATATTTGAACAAGACTGGGATAATTATCACGACCCTTCATCGAGTCAGTGGGGATACAACTCTCCTGAGTCTTATTATCAACAATCTTACCAACAAACAACTTCATATACTCCATACCAAGATTGACCTATAGAAAAAAAATCTTCTTTAGAAAAAAGTTTCGAAGCCTTCCTTGAGTCCATACAGAAAGTGCAAATTCAGTTGGACTCAATTCTCCCAAACAATTCTCAAATCCAAGATCCCTACTCCAATTTTCAAGTCCCACCACAACAAGAAGAACCTGTTGACTTCGAAGAGAGTATGAAATCCATGATTCAAAGCGAATATTCCTTTACTCAGTCCATCGATATGATAGAAGTAAGACTTAGTCGATTAGAAAACATGCATCGGAATAAGAAAACTCTCCCTACCTAATCCTCGACTATTCCCGATACTTCTAGCCATATTAATGGAAATCAATAATCATGATATCTTGAAGACTATGACCAAGATTCAATTTCACCACAAAGCTTTGAACTTGACCAATACCAACTCATTGACAAGTTGGTAAGTTTTATTTCAATGAGATTGAACATGAAGATGATTGTGACACCGATTCTCAATGTTGTGATTCAGTTCCACTTTTTGAATCGATGTTGACTCTAGTATCCTTACCAGATTTGAACCCAAATCTAGAGCCAACACTGATTCTGTCCCTATAGAGTTTGAATATGAACCACCTATTTTAGATAGTTACATTCCATTGTTGGGAAATGAATGTGAACTTCAATCCTATGATTTGGACCAAACTCATGAACCAACTCTGACTTTCGAACCTAAACTTGATTTGAGTTTTATTCCCGAGTCAATATCGGTTCTCATTTCTTTCATTATTGAGCCCAAATCATTCATTCCACAAAATCACATTTTATTGTTGGACCAAGGTTTAGATCAATATGACTTCGTGATGATATCCCAAGATTAGTCATATAACCAAGAAAAAATTCATGCTAGGATCTTGCATGATCCTATTCATATTGGGGAGTATAAAAATATTAATAGGAAAGAGGTCATAAAAGGTGGGTTCCATGAAAATCCACAGTATCCAGATTGCGTAGAAAAATGTGGCCCAATGAGACCACCACCGGAACACCACCTTGAGGTGACAATTTTCTTTCTCTTTCACTTTTTTCATGTATTATTGTATTTCATTCATACATTGAGGACAATGCATGAGTTAAGTGTGGGAGAGGGTTTACTATCATACTAATTTAGGTATTTACTATTATAATATATATATAATAAAAATTCCTTTCTTTAAAACTTTTTGAAAAGAAAAATAATATTTTAACTTATTTTTGTAAGAAATTAAGTTAATTTTAAAGAATAAAAGAATCATAATTAGGATTTTTTATACTTGGTCAAAATAAAAAATTTTGTTTGATTTTGAGGTTAGGAAGAAAGATTGAAAAAGTAATTTAGTCTTGATTTTTACCTTGATGAAATGCATATTTTATACACTTACACACTTAGGGTTCTAAAACAAAGATTCTGATTCTTATAAAAAAATATATATTTTTTAAATCCTCTGATTAAGCTGGGCATTTGTGCCTCATAAAGCATAAGTATTCACGCCTAAAAGTGGTTCATATAAATAAAAATTCTTAGTTTTGTGGCCTTGTTTGCTCGAATCCTAAGTCCGGGGGTGTTTTCTCACCCGATGCCCTAAAACCGTCGGGTTTGGAAGTCACCGACTAAGGCTCGTTACATGGGCAAATTAAAAAGCCTAATAGAGCTAAATGATATTACCGCCATAAATGTAAAAAAAAATATTAAGGTATAAGAGTTAGAGTAAAAGAATCCTGAGTCAATTTTTCATGCTCATAAGGTGCATATGACTTAGGGTAAAATAATAGACTATATGAGAAATACATTTTTAAACCTTGATTAATAACAAATATTTGAATAGAGACTAAGTTTAAGAATGACTATGTTTTTATAATCCTATGACTTACAGATTACTTGAATTTTTACATTAATACTTCAAATATTTTTTCCTTCAAAATGCGTTTTCAAAAATACTAACACTTTGTTTTTCTTTCTTTATATATTTTGTGGATGCAATCCACTGAAAATTCTCACGAGATAAAAGTCGTCCTCTAGGAGTAACCTAGAGGTTTAACGACTTATTGCACGTGTTAAATGCAACCGTGATTCTTACGAAAGTGAGTTAGATTAGTTAGCTCTATTTTTTTATTTGTTTGCTCGAGGACGAGCAAAAGATAAGTGTAAGGGTGTGATCGTAAACGTGCATCGCATATTTAATATCTCATGAGTCACGTTTCTACATTTACTCTTTAATAAATCTTTGCTATTTAATATATTTTCATGTTTAGTGGCGTGTAGTGTAATTAAGAAAGAAGAGAAAGATTAACAGATTTATCCAATTAAATTCAAAAGTTTAAATCAATGGGGATCAATTCAAATCTAGAGATTTTAGAAGTAATCTTATGAAGATTGAGTATATCAGATGAGATAATAACATCAAAATTCAAAAAAAATAGATTAGAAGAAGACCATATCTATTTCGCTGAGGATAAAGAGATAGATCGTTAAATTTAAAGTAGAAATTCAAAATCCAAGAGGATAAAAGAATAGAGGACAAATGGACGGACAAACGCTCCCTGATCCTGGCCTTATGGCCAGGATCTTGCAGCGAAAACACGGTAAAAGCCACGTTTTCACGGCCTGGTAGTTAAATCTGAGGGAGCGCTAACTCCCCCTATCGTCGTACGCTTCCATCCTTCTAATTCTTCCCTATAAATACCTGCATATCTCGAAGGCGGAAGGTGCACAACTCCGAAGAAACGGGGGGGGGGGGGGGGGGGCGAGAGAGGGCTTTAGTTTAATTTAGGGCTTTATTTTATTTTTCAATGTAATTTTTATTTTATTTTAAGTTAGAGAGAGTTACATGAGAGAAGAAGAAGAATAATTGTAATTAGAGTGACACAGATGAAATCCCTCTTCAAGAGAGAATTGTATTGAAGTGACGTCAATGGAGTTATCTACTTTTCTTCGTTATATTCGATCTAACCAAGCACCGCGTTCAAGTTACTCTTTCTATTCGCTTTACTTTACTTCACGCAGAGGTAAGTCTTTATTATGATTCAATGGTAGAGGTAAGTACTCTTTTTGTATTTCTTTCCATTCATTAGTTTAGAATCACACTTCTCCATTTTATCTCTTCCAGCTATTCTTCTACCATCTTCTTCTTAACTTAACATTTTTAATTTTCTTTTATAAAACTGAGAAGATAAGTATTAACTTGTTTTTGGTAAATTAAAAGAAGAAACTTACTTAATTGCTTTTATTACATTCCCTCCTTATGGATCACGACCCGTTAGCCTTAGGGTACATGGAAGCATTGATGACCTAGCAATGTTCCTAAAACTCTATATTTTTCTGTACAGGTGTAGCTCGATCTATGATCAACCGTCCTCCAGCACACCGCCAGTCGAGTTTGAGGGGCTCACAGAAATCTTCTTCCGCTTGACCCATCCGGATCTCGCCCTGTCTGATCCATCCGGATCTCGCCTTGCCTGATCAGAATCCATCCGGATCTCGCCTTCTCGCCTGATCCATCCGGATCTCGCCTTCTCGCCTGATCCTTCTGGATCTCGTCCTACCTGATCCATCTGGATCTTGCCGTATGGAGTTCCCCATCCTCTCGGACATCTGGATCTGGCCACGCTAATCTCGATTGCAGTCTGCTCTATAGACCAGCTCATCCAAAACCTTCCATCAGTTTCGCTAGGATTTATCCAAACTCTCGATGTTTGATCCACTGTGAGTTTGAGGGGGTGTTAGATACTCTTATTTTTAGATATCTTCATCCTATTATTAGATACCCTTATTTTTAGATACTCTTATCTTATCTTATCTTACTACCTATTTTTTTCCTTCATTTGGAGGTGATACTGCTAAAATTTGCCTTCCTAGAATAGACTTTTTCTTATTTCGCATTTGTGGAGTTGCTTTTGCTTTCTGTTTCCCTGCTTTGTCTGGAGGTGGTTCCTGGTGCTGTTTGATTTTCCTCATTATTTTCCTCTGGAAAGGAGTGTATGATGCTGATCTGTAACTGTAAGAACAGTTTCTTCTGGAGGACATGAGATGTCTTTGGAAGTCCCCACAGCATCTATGACCTTTTCATGCACCACACCAGCTCCCTGAATCTCAGAATGTAACATGTCATCAAGTCCAGTGGAACCATTTTCAAAATTGGTCCCAGAACCGTTGCAGTTTCCACCAATGTTCCTGCTAGGTGGGCTAGCCAGGCTCTCTGCTCTAGTTTGATTGGCACCAGTAACCAGCTCATTCATGATTGAAAGATCCTGTTGCATGTTGTCAACCTCCACTTGCAAACCACCATCAAAACTATCAGTCTTCTTAGCCAGTGATTTATCAAGGCTGCTCTCTCACAGGGCATAAATTTCTTCCTCATTTTTATTTATTTAGATTGATATATTGCAGTATAATCTATTTGAGATTTATGTTTTATAAACCTCATTTCATACAAAATTTAAAAGACCGGAAATTCTCGAAAAATACAGTAAAAACCCAAAAATTACATATATCTTGAGTTCTCACTTTTCACTTATTAAAAGTTTAATGTTTATTTTTTTATATAATTTTAAAACATAGTTTTTATCATCGGTAGAAAAAGCTCGAGGCTTGGCTCAAGCTCCTTGGAAGCTCATTTGGGCTTGTTTGATAACTTAAACGAACCAAGCTTGAACACAATCTTATGGGTAAATAATTGAGCGGACATGAACAACCTTAAGCTCGGCTCATTAAGCTCGATTAGCAGCCCGAGAAAGGCACTAATCCTCCGCTACAAAGGTTCTTACAGTCATGCCACTCATGCCCCATCTGCCAGCTTCAAATGACATTGTATTCGTGGAGAGTCACCTCGACAAACTTCAAGCTTGGACCACTTCAAGCTCATTACTTCGACATCAAGGGGGTGTTCAAATTGGACTTCCCTGATAAGCCCCCGACGCCATTCAACTACACCGGTGCACCGCTCACGGCCAACCTCGGCACGTCCCTGGGGACTAGGCTCAGTATGGTTGCTTTCAGTTCGACTGTCGAGTTGGTGATTCATGACACAAATCATAAGGTTTAGGGCTGATAATCCTGGTGAATTCTCGCAGGTCGTCCATTCCAAGCATATGAATAGCTATCGTCATTCCAAATGAAACTCACATGAACTATATAATTTCAAGCGCATGGCTCATGAGTTGCAGGCAATGCTGGGGGTTGAAGATGGCATTTGTTATCGAGAACGGGAACAAGCCTGACGAGTCAGTATTGCCTCATCTTCTGCCATGCTAGCTCGCTAGATTCAAGCCAGATCGGATCGATGACATGATTCTTGCTTTCATGTTATCTGTTAATTTGTCGTCCTAAAGTTGGAGGAGGCTTGTTGACGATGGTGAAGTTTGAAGAATGAGGATTGTGAGACTACCGCAGGGTTCTTGTTTGTTCAGTGACCTTCAGTGTGAATATAATACTATGTTGGATCGTATTTTGTCAATTGTATAAATTTTTCAGCTGTTTTTCATATGATTTTTTTTCTTATTAAGTAGTTATTTGATGTAAACGGTGGCATGGCTAAGAATCAGAATGAAGATTCAACTTGACCAAATTTCTGGTTCAAACAGACTTTAACTACAAATCTGACCATGATGTACTGATTAATATGCAAGAAATAGTACAGTAAGCATTTTCTTATCGTAAATTGGTCAATGTCATGAATATCATTATCTATCTAAGGGTTTTTTTATTTAAAAAAATCTTATTTAAATGAATAAGTAGAAAAAAGATCTCTCTCAAAAATATTTACCAAAATCGACCTCTGACACGTCACGTTGGCGTCATGTCAGTTTTGACCTCGCCAGCGTGGTGTTGGCGGTCGTTAGGAGTTGAATTTTTAGGTTCGAATTTTCAAAACCCGAACTTGATGTCTCATCTTTCCCTTTCTTACTTCTTCTGTTACCCTAGAAATGGTTCAAAAATTCTGAGATCCAGGACTATTATTCCGTTGAACTTTCTTGATCATTGCTAGAAATATTATTGTTTCATCTCATTTCTTTCTTTTAATTTTCCTTTATTTTCAAATCTTTTTTGGTTTGTGAGAGAACAAACCAGGAAAAGGAACAGTATGATCTCAAGATTACGGTCAGCTCATTTTATATAAACACCAAACCAAAATTCAAATTTGAGTCCAAAATCATTTAATTAAGCATGCTAAACCAAGCTTAGTTGAAGCTGCAAGATTACTTATCAAATGGAGCGCCAAGCGTGAACATGAGCTCAAACTCTCCCCTTAGCAATTTCTAAACCAAAAAACAAGTTCGGGTTGGAATCCGAACTTATAAACTAACGCTAATGAAGGGTAGATCAAGTTCAGATTTTGAAAACCTGAACCTAAAAATTCAACTCCAACTGCCTGCAATGCCATGCTGGCGAGGTCAAAACTGACCTGGCGCCGACGAGGCGTGTCAAAGGTCGGTTTTAATAAATATTTTTAGGAAGGTCTTTTTTTAATTATTTATTTAAATAAGATTTTTTAATAAAAAAACCTCTATCTAAAATCACTATTAATGTGAGGAGAAGAGACAACGCAACCCTAAATTAGGTTGCAGTCTTTATTATATAGATAAATAAGAGGGGAAATTACAAATATATCCTTGACATCTAATATCCCTGTTAACTTGGAGCATAGATATCTATTATGCCCAGTCTGTTACACAGAGTCGAAAAAAGCTTGTGAAACAATGTCTTAGTAAGAATATCACGAAGTTGTGCGCCAGACATGACATTGGATGTGATAATCCGCTTGACCATAACTATATCGCAAATGAAGTGACAATCAACCTCGAAATGCTTTTCCTCTCGTGAAACACAGAATTTTTGATAATATACATAGCAACTTGGTTATCACAAAACATCAGTATATGCTGAGAAGAGACCACCCATCTCACACAGCAGGGACTGAATCCAAATCATCTCACATGCAGTGTGCCATCACTCGGTATACAGCCTCTGCACTGGATCAAGCAACCATTGTTTGCTTCTTACCATGCCAATTGACAAGATTACTTCCCATGACTGTACATTAACCATTGCTAGAGCGACGATCAACAGGGTCACCAGCCTGGTCAGCATCAGAATATCCATCAACACTGAGATGAGGAGAAGACCGATAAAGCGTCTTTACTAGGTGCCCCTTTCGGATACCGTAATACACGCAGGCAGCATCGTAGTGAAGCCAATGAGGAGTCTGCTTATACAACTCAACACTTTAACAACAAATGTAATATCAGGTTTGGAACAATCAGTTTATGCTGACTTCATGTTTCTAGATAATGCCAAAAATATCCGGGACATTGTTCACAATACGAATTCTCTGCAGAAGAATGCCTCCAGGATTTTTGAGGTGTATGAGGACATATTTGGTCTTCGTCAGGGAGATCATTGGCTGATTATATGGTTAGTTTAAGGGGATGGTTGGTGGGCTGAATCAATGTTATCCCTTACTGATAATCTTGAGACTGTTCGGCGACAGAGAGATGAATTATATGGTCTATAAGTTCTTATCAAGGCTTCACACAACACTCAAGTCACTTTGTAGACAGCTTCCAACTGGAAAGGGTGGTATCTGACTCTTCCGAACGTCTTCTCTCTTCTCTCTCGGTAGAAGAGAGTTCTGCTATCCCAAAACCAAGTCATAACTATAAAGTTATCATGTTCCCATTCTTCAGCAGCAGTTTCAGGAGATTTAGCTCAGAAAATGATAGTTTGCAGCAAGTTACCATATTAAGTAGGCCTGTCAATGGGTCGGGTCCAAACCCGAACCCGACCCGACCCGACCCGATTAAGCGGGTATGGAAAGGGCTGCTCTTGACCCATACCCGTTTACCCATATACCCGTATACCCGATTATTAAATGGGATGGGTCTGATTTTACTTGAACCAGACCCGATTACCCATTTACCCATTTCAAAATATAAATATAAATAATACTAATAGAATTAAAACCCTCTCAAGACTCTATCAGTAAATAATCCTTTTGTGCTTTGTGGGTGATCCTATTGTTGTGTTTTCCTAAATAAATTTGGGGCCTTGCTTTAAATTTTTTTTCTTTATTAGAGTCTTTCATCAAAAATTTTCCCTCCACCTCTTGCACCTGGTTGCATTTCATCCTTTATTGATTTTAAAACATGCTTTCTTTCTCTTTATAAAAATTTTTTCCCTCTCTTCATGTGTTTTTGTTACTGTATTTGTTTATGTATCTTTTTTTTTGTTATGGGTCCAGGTAAACGGGTCTGGACCCGCGGGTACAGCGGGTCCGGGTATGGAAACCCACCTTGTGGACCCGCGGTTAAACGGGACGGGTATGGTACCCTCTTGGGTAAACGGGTCCGGGTCTGGTACCACCTGTACCGCCCCGAACCCGACCCATTGACAGGCCTAATATTAAGTTTCTCCCGAGCGCCTAGATAATACACAGAGAGAGAGAGAGAGATATGTATATCAGCCGACAGCTGAGAGTCCCTCTCAGCCTGCGGTGACGTGGCACATTATGAGCCACATAATTCGACAATCTAAAATGACGTCCCATTTTTAAAAATAATTGAAATTACTAAAAGCCCCTATCGTTTGTCTTTTCTTGGAATGATGTATTAGTTTTATATTCTTTATTATTATTTTTTCTCCCTTTGTGTGTATATATATATCTTTGTGTCTCCTCACGCTGTCAGATCTTGGTCGCTGTCTTGTAAAATAAATGATTTGAAGATGAAATTTCATAATGCGACTATGATCACAGAATTCAATTTTATCTGACAATTTTTTATTATGAATGCAACCAAATGTCGCAGTCCAATTAAAATTTATTAATAAAAAGGTTGCGACCTTGGTCGCAAAAATGAAAAATAAGTTATAAAATACTGCGACCAAGGTCGCAGTGTTATCAAACAAAACTTTTTAAAAACACTACTATTACAGAAGACTGTGACCAATGTCGCAGTCTTCTAACCATCTTAATTACTTAACTTTTAAGACCTTGTTTACTGCTTCAATTGACTATGTCTCTTGTTTCATAAGAATGCGACCATGATCGCAATATTCTATTTAGATTATCTAATAAAAAAATATTATGACCAAGGTCGCATTGTTATCAAACAAAACATTCTCAAAGAGACTGTTGTTACATAAGACTGCGACCGAAGTCGCAATCTTCTAATCATCTTAATTAATTAACTTATGAGATTATTGTCACTGCTTCAATTGACTGCGACTCTTACTTCATAAGACTGCGACCACGGTTGCAGTATCCTATTTAGCTTAGCAAGGTCGAAAAAATATTGTGACCGACCCTAATCGAAAAAATAGAAAAAAGTCTGCAACACTGCGACCAAAGGTCGCAATGTAAAATAAAAATAAATCTAAAGAGTGAAAATGATATTAAAAAATTTAAATCCAAAATTTTTTTTTCAGAAACTGTGACTTCGATTGTAGTTTCAGAAAACAAAAAAATAAAATAAAATAAACTGTTTTAAGTTGCAGTAAAAAAATTTTATTGTGATTAAAACATCTTTCAAAAAAAAACTTGAACATTAATACGACCATGGTTGCATTCTTTTAAAATAATTTATTTTTCTAAAATTTAGTAATCAAGATCTGTAATTTTTTTGTTTGAAAAAACTTAAAATTTTCAGATCTATAATTTTTTTAGTGGAGGAACAGTTGTACTAGGTTAAAAGTGAAACTGAGGGTATTTTAGTCATTGAGGGTCTTCTTTTACCGCCTAAATTTTTGACTTCTCTGCGGCTAATAATGAGCCACGTCATGCCGGCTGAGAAACTCTCTCAGCTGTCGGCTGAAGTACAGTAACCCTATATATATAGATGTGTGTGTGTGTGTGTGAAAAATGTACCTTAGCCACCAGCTGAGAGAGACTCTCAGCTGTCACTATAATATGGTCAAAAACCCACTGCAACTTGATCGCAGCCCACTGTAACATGGTCGCAGTCCTAAAAAATCATATAATTTTAGTGTAATTAGGACTGCGACCCTAGTAGCAGCCCTCAGGAAAAGACTGCGACCTTGGTCGCAGTCTTCAGCAAAAGACTGCGACCTTGGTCGCAGTTCTTAGAAAAGACTGCGACCATGACAACAGTCCTCATAAAACCACTGCGACATTGTCACAGTCCTCATATAAAACTGCGACCTTGGTACCAATAGTCAAAATAGTAGTTAAAATTCAGCCACTTTGCGCCAGCTGACAGAGTCTCTCTCAGCTGGCGGCTGAGGTACAGATTCCTCTATGTATATATATATATATATATATATATATATATATATATATATATATATATATATATATATATATATAATTGAAAAGAATCTAGTAAATGAAAGCAAAGAACAGGAACGAGGTTACCACGCAACCAGCCACGATGTCGGATCAATAGCAGAGAGGACAGACGAGAAGACCAAAAATAGTGCTCTATTAAGTGCAGTACGTGAGAAACACCAAAAAAAAGAGCGAAATAGGCAAAATAACTAGACTACAAGAACAGCCGAAGGCACATGAAAGATAGAGCCAACACAAGAAACTCCACAGTTGAGTGTTTCAGAAGTCGTCGTGGAGCAACAGCAGAGATATAGAAGTGCAGGGATGCCAACAAGATCAAAATAGAGCAGGATCAGATCTCAGCAGCAGCAACAACAGCAGATGAGGGAGAAGCAGTCCGCGAAGTAGATGGTACAAATCTCTTCAATAACGCCATATCAAGCTGGAGGAGGCCTCGGCGATAGCAGCAGACAACAGTGGAGTGGTCGACGACTGCAAATAAGGTTGCAGAACTATCCAGCAATAGCAGGCGAAGACAAGGATGCGGTATTCAAATGGATCTAATTGCATTGATCAAAATACATAGCAATGAACTGTTATGTTCCTTTCATTATGGTATGATAACATACCATCCAATTTAGTATAGAATTAGATACATAATTGAAACTCGCCTCCTAATAACAGAGTCATAAAAACAATATTCCAACGTCGTGTGCCAGAGCTTAAAATACCTGTTAAGAATCCGCGGTTCCAATTTCAAAACCATTCAACAATAGTTCTTAGAACGTTGAAAATCTTCTACTATTGATACAAAAAAACTTTGCTTTTGATATCGGTCTTCAACCTGAATGCTATAAACAGATCAATACAGAGAGCGAACATGAGTGAAGTACACACTAACTCGATTAACAGTCTCCCTTACAGAAAAACCTTACACGAGGCAATTTGCTGAGAATCGCTTCCATCAAGATTAATATCACACATTAGCCCCATTAAAATGTTGGGAATTCCTCCTATTACCTGTGCAACTGCCATGTGTAAATAACCAGGAGCAGATAGGAGGCATATTTGTTTCTGCAAGCCAAACGATCTACGAAGAAATGAATTAAGTGCTAGCACCAGCATTACTCGTTAACAATGAAAAAAGTGGAGATGGCGAGAGAAACAAAATTGAAGAATGACATGACATCTTATTAAGATGCATCAGGCTTCACAATTCCATGGAGCTTCCACCCACCAAGGCCGGCCAAGGCAAAAGCCTGCACGGTAAATTGAAACAGCCATAAGCTTTACATAATAACGCACTATCTATTATTATTCAACTGATTTTGAGACATTAAGTTTACACATGAAATCGTAATGTTCATGATGAAGATAATTATGATTTAAACATCATGTGGCTTAAAAGATAAGAGTGCGTGTAAAAGTTATGGAATAAGAGTTCTATTCTGAGATGAAAAGTTGAGAACTGAAAGTTGTTTGGTTTTGATTCACTGAAACAGATAATATCAATCTTTTTGTATCCAATTGGATTTGGATAGGGATTCAAATGATTGAGATGGATGTTTTTCCTGCAACAATTAGGACATTGTTCAGTAATCCATGTATAGTAATATGTGTGCAGTAACCACACAATGTAGAATGCATATCCTGCCCAATTGCTGCCAATTCCAAGATATCCCGTCTTCAACTCGTTTGAGCATGAGTTTTATCCACCCATCCCTCTGCAAACCGCACATCTAGAAATCTTAGTTATTCCTTTTTTGAAAGGCATAACAAAGTTTTTGCCTGTATCCCATAGTCATTCATATCTGACCTGTACTGTTCACAAGGAATACGACTAGTAAAGAATATTTGCGCCTGTCTGAATCCGTATCCCACAAATGAAACTAGTTATAAATATGGTAATTGTAGTGGTCAAAAATTGACCACCGTCAAGATGTTGCCACGCACCCAAGCAACTATTCCCCCGCTCGAGGCGACCACGTCATCCACAACATTCCGGAGCCACCTCCTCTTCCGAAGACGTCGCCCTCTGAAGACCTCTCCTATCCCAGAGGGACACTTCCGAGATCACTTATAATCCAAGGCCCCTGCGTCATCCCGGAGACTGCAGCAAACGCCCCCCAAGATGTCTGCCTGTAGTCACGCCTTTTCACCTCTCCCACGTTGAAGACGTGTAATGTGTAACTCCTATGATTTTGATGATGTAATTAACCTATAAATTAAGGGTCTGTTTGGTTGTCGTAACTGGCCGTAATTCGTAGTTGTAATTGGTAAAGTCTTTTACAATTGTAAATGAGTTACATGTATGTAAATTTTACGGTGTTTGGTTGGTAATATAAAATTGTAAAGTGAGAAAGTGTATTGTACTTTACGGTGTTTGATTGTCGTAGGGCGTGTTTGGATGTAAGGAATCACAGTGAAGTGAGGAAGTGGGGAAGTATAATTGCTCATTTCCCTATCTATCCAAACACCGGAAAAGGAAAATAAGAAAACCCCCATTTCCCTTTTTCATCTCTCTTTTACACAACCATTTTCTCACTTCCAGAGTGCTACAGTTAATTTTGTGGTCATGTAAATCTCATTTATAATAAGTTATAGCATAAAACAGTTAATTTTTTGGTCAAGTAAATCTCACTTGCATTCTAATTACAATCTATTTTTTATTTTTCTTAATTAATTTTTATTTTAATATTATTTTGCGGTCAACTTTGTGGTCAACTTTTCCACTTCCACTTTTCATTACCATCCAAACACCGGAAACGACAAAACATTTTCCAAACCACACTTCCCAACAATCATCCAAACACCAGAAAACTTACTACTCATTTCCCTTTTTCCTAAAGGAAATAAATCTTACTTCCTACTTCCTCACTTCACACCAATTCCTTAAATCCAAACAGACCCGTAATGTATAAGTCGTAAGTGAAAAAGTTGACCACAAAATTAACTATTTGGTGATTTTAAAAGTTTTAATACTGCTAATAAATATTAAAAAAGTTAAATATTAAAATTTTTTAATATTAATATAAAAAAATATTACAAATTTGTATGACCACAAAATTAACTGTGAGTGAGTGGTAACTGGGTTGCAAGTGAGTGTTAGTTGAGTTACGTAAGTCTTTTACGAATTACGGTCCAAACAAACGCCGTAGTTGTAACTGGGTAGTAAGTCATTTACGAATTACGGAGTTTTACGCGAAACAAACGGCCCCTAAGCTACTAACAGGTTGGATTAGTAGTGTTGTCTTATTTCAGAATAAGTTATTTGGAGGATGGATGGATTTGAGCTATCAATGTCATAAACATATGGAGGATGAAAGAAATTATGTGAAACTCCACAAATTTCATATTCTAGCTAACAAAGAGCTATTAAGAGCAAAACACATTTAGCTCTAAAAGATCAATCAATTACAATATACATCAAGCTATGAAAGAGCAAGAGGAGCCAAAGACATATTTAGCTATATATTTCATCAATAGAAGCTATGTAAGTAATCATATAGTAATTTTATTATCAAACATATATTTGGCACATAGTAGGATCGTTCTATTTCAGTTTTTATGTAGTCTCCATTCTACCACCCCATCCTGCCGCTCAACCTGATTCTACCATCTCTGCGCATTACAGACTTAACTGAGATTGTTCTGTCATAAGTCTAATTGAGTTCTGATTATTCTCTGGACTTTACATTTTATGTTCTTTGGTAACTAGGTTATAGCACCACATGGGTTGTACTTCACTTGGTTATCTTCTCATTCTTTGCATTAACTTCTTTCATTCAATTGGACTGTACATACCTCTCTTTACAACTGAAAATCTGAGTCTGTCCATGTCACACTGTCCTACTGTTGACTGTACTTTACAGCCCCTGACTGTCTAGTTTTTACAGCTGGGTTAGATATCCATTGGGTATATATTTTGGGAGATATCTTCATCAATTTCCCTCTCTAAAGTCTCCAAACCCTCTCTTTGTTTTAACTGATGCAGTAGCATTTATTGCCCAAGATTTATCACAGTTTTGATATCTTATTTCAGCAACATTAAATGCTCAAACAGGCAAAAAAATTTGTCTATCTATTGTCTCCAACGGTTGGATTCACTCTGAACTTGGCTTGTTGTTTATATAATACCTTGTTCATTCATTGCAAGAACAAGAACACATCATGAAAATTTCAGTAAAGCAAAAATAGTGCTCTTCAACCGTTCAAACCTTAAATTTAAGATCTCACCAAACCAAAGTGGTTGAGCCAATCATCTACATTCAAGTTCTGATTTTCAGAGAAAGTCTCAAGCATTCAATAAAAGAGAATTCCTTCACTTTATTTATTTCTCTATTGAAGAATCTCATTCTCATTCTCTATATTTGTTATAGATTCTCATTTTTATTACTTTAGACTTATTGTGCCAAGTTGTTAATTGATAATACTTAGAACTATATGATTGCATAAAGTCTCCTATTGTATTTTTATCATTGTGTGTTGGAGAACAAAATCTTGTCATATTCATTGTTGTGTGCCTCAAAATAGAGGTGGCGTGAAAATTCTAAGATCGGGAGCATCTTGGTGGTTTGTAAATCAAAGATTGGATAGCATCTTGGTGGATTAAAAATCTAAGGTCAAGAAAAAGTCTTGGTGGTTGTAATCTCTACTTCAAGGAAGAGCTTTTTAGTGGATTTGCAAGTCCAAGTCCTAGAGAGATCTCTAGGTGGTGAATGTAGGGGAGTTTTCCGAACCATCCTAAAATTGCTTGTCTTCTCTCTGTTGTTACTATTGTATTTTATCTGTTGTGCATTTACTGTTATATTGTTTTCTACTCTCTGTTGATTCTACCACCCATCCTACCATCAGACTGAGTGAATCTACCAATCTGTATTATTTTACAGTTTGGTCTTATAAGTTGCATATTTAATGTTTTAATTACCCTTGACCCTATTCACCCCTTCTCTTGTGTCCAACAATTGGTATCAGAGCATTAGTACTCCTATTTTTAGGCTTTACATCCTAGACACCGATCCTATGGCTTCCACTAGTGACCTTATTCACCAAAGGGAAGATCCAACAATAGACATCTACTATTTAATGGTACTAATTATGCTTATTGAAAAGCATGCATGAGAATTCATATTCAGTCTATTGATTGAAAGATTTGGGGCATGATTGAAGATGGTTACACCTCTCCCACTATAGAGGTCGATGGTAAGAAGGTTCCAAAATCACGATCTGAATGGGACGAGAGGGACTTCTCTTATGCAAATTTAAATTCCAAAGCTATTAGTTGTATTATCAATGAATTATCTTGCAATGAGTTTCATGAAGTTATGAATATCACTTGTGCTAAAGAAATGTGGAATTACTTGAAGTCACTAATGAGAGGACTAATGAAATTAAGAATAATAAAATAAATATGCTTACACAAGATTTTGAATTTATTTGATTGTTGCCTAATGTGTCTATTGATGAATTTCATAATAAGTTCAAAAGCATCACTAAAAGTTTTCAATCTTTTAGAAAAGTTATTACTTTTTTTGAAATGAACAACAAGGTGTTGAGATCTCTACCCATGGAATATAATAGCATCATCAATCCACCTTTCAAGAATTAATGGGGATTTTGAAGAATGCGGAGATCAAAATGAATCTTCAAAAGAAAAGAGAGCAAGATGCTGCTACTCAAATGAAAAAGAAAAGTATAGCTCTCAAAGAACACAAGATGAGTTTTCAAGCGAAGAAAGTATAAATGAAGATGATCTTGCTTATGTCATCAAAAAGGCCAACAAAATGATGAGAAAGAAATTCAACAAAAAGAGAAACTTTCAAAATTCAAATGAAAGAAAAGATGAAACCGGCTCCATAAATTGCTGTGAATGCAATAAATCCAGTCACATTAAGAAAAACTGTCCCAACTTAAAAAGAAAAGCTAAAAAGTCCTTCAAGAAGAAGAAAGCTTTATATGTGGGATGAGATGAGTCGGAACCAAATGATTCCGAGAATGAAGAAAAAGATGAAGCAAATTTAAGCATCTCAAATGAAAACATTTGCTTCATGGCGGACAACAAACAAGAAACACTCGACTATATTACCTCTGAAGAAATATAAAATACTCATATTGAGTTAGTTGCAGATTACAAAAAACTTTCAAAACGATTTACTGCATCGAAAAATGAACATGCATCTTGTCCATCTATTGATAAAAAATTTTGAGACAGAAAAATGAATTGCTTGTGAAAGTTGAAGAACTTCAAACTAAAAATGATGATTTAAAGATCCATTTAAAAAGTTTATTAATGTTGCTTCTACCTCCAGTACTGTTCATGTACAAAATCAGGCTGGTAGAACCGAATCAGGTCTTGATAGGATACCATCCTACCAACAACAGTCAGGTAGGATGTCATTCTACCAGTACAGAAATCATGATTTTCGTAATCACTCTCATCACAATACTTCAAATCTTATTTGCACATATTGTATGAAGAGAGGTCACATTAGTACTTCATATTTTATAAGAAAAATTTTCATACTATTTCTTATATAAAATGGGTTCCTAAACGAGATATTAACATTCAAGGACTCAAAAGACATTGGGTACCTAAAAATGTATCTCAAAATTCTCTTGTAGACATCCAACTTTTCTCAACACAGAGTGAAATGGTACCTTGATAGTGGTTGCTCACGATACATGATGAGAGATCCAAATATTTTTGCAACCCTATCAAGTTGTAAAGGTGGCACGATCACCTTTGAGATGATGGTAAAATAAAATCATTGGTATTGAAACTATTGGTAAGAAAACATTTCCTATTCTTGAAAATGTATTACTAGTAGATGATTTGAAAGCTAATCTTATTAGCAATAGCCAAGTTATGTGATAAAGGTATGAATGTCATTTTTAGAGCTAGCAAATGCATTATCATTGATTGTGAAAGAAATCTTTTATTTGAAGCATTTAGAAATGTAAATATTTATACCATTGATATTGTTGATTTAATTAACCAAAGTGTTAAGTGTTTGACCACATTAGAAGATTTTTGATTATGGCACAAAAGACTTGAGGCTAATTTTGATCTTATTTCAAAATTGTCCAATAAAGGGCTTGTACGAGGACTTCCCACATTGAAAAAGCTCAAGGAGATAACTTGTGATGAATGTAAAAAGAACAAGTTAAAAGCTCTTTTCATTCAATAAGTAAGGTATCCACATCAAAACCCTTGCAACTTTTACACATGGACTTATTTGGTCCTATGAGCAGTTCTAGTTTAAATGGTAAATATTATGCTTTTGTTATTGTCAATAATTTTTCTCGATTTCCATGGGTTTTATTTTTAACTCATAAAAGTGAAGCTTTTAATTTTTTTTAAATATTTTTGCAAAAAAGTAAAAAAGAAAATTGGCTCTTCCATTATCAAATTCGTAGTGACATGGTGAATTTGAAAATGAAAATTTCATTGAATTTTGTCTTGATCATTGCGTTACACACTTTTTCGGCACCAAGAACACCACAACAAAATGGCGTTGTTGAAAGAAAAAAATAGAACTTTTCAAGAAATGACACGTACTATATTAAACTCGTTTGTTTTATCAAAATATTTTTGGGCGGAAACGGTTACCACCGCTTGCTATATTTTGAATCGCATTATTATTCGTCTTATTTTGAAAAAGACCCCTTATGAACTTGGGTAAAATCCCAAATATATCATATTTCAAAGTTTTTGAATGTAAGTGGTTTAAAATCAGGCAGAGGTATTTTTCTTAATTATTTCACTTCTAATAAAGCTTATAGAGTGTTTAATAAACGCTCATTACATGTTGAGGAATCCTGCATGTAAGCTTTAATGAGACTAACCCTCATATTTTAAAGATTATTAAAGAAACATATATTTCAAGTTCTGGAGATTCTGGTAGAATCGATCCTACCAGCAGTACTTCTAATCCTACCAGCAAGATTTTTGATCCTACCAGCAGTGAACAAACTCCTGATGAACAGAAACCTGAGACTTTAGATCATTTTAGAACTTCAAATACATCTTATCCAGAACTGTCCAAGTCTTGAAAGACAATTAAAGATCATCCAACTGACTTGAATATAGGTGATGTATCAAGAGGGGTAAAAACTCGCTTTCAAGCTCTTGAATGTTCACATTTAGTTTTTCTATCTCATATTGAACTTAGAAATATTAATGAAGCTTTGAATGATGAATTTTGATTTTTGGCCATGCAAGAGGATTGAATAACTTCAACAGAAATAATGTTTAGGATCTTGTACAAAGACCCAAAAATAGTTCTAACATTGACACCAAATGAGTTTTTCGTAACAAGCTAGATGAAAGTGGCATTGTTATTAGAAATAAAGCTCAACTTGTAACCCAAGGATACAATCAAGAGGAGTGCATAGATTTTAATAAGACTTTTGTTCCTGTTGCTAGATTAGAAGCAATTCGAATGCTTCTAGCTTATGCAAGTTTTAAAAACTTGATTATTTCAAATGGATGTCAAAAGTGCTTTCTTGAATAGATTTTTGAATGAGGAAGTTTATGTGAAACAGCCTTCAGGTTTTGAAAATTGTGTTTTTCCGGGTCATGTTTCAAATTGAAAAAGGCTTTATACGGTTTAAAGCAAGAACCTCGTGCTTGGTATGAAAGACTGTCAAAATTTCTTATTGAAAATGATTTTTTCCAAAGGGAAGATTGATACTACTTTGTTTATCAAACATGTTGAATAAGATCTTTTGCTAGTTCACATTTATGTTAATGAAATTATTTTTTGTTCTACTAATGAATCTTTGTGTGAAGATTTCTCTTCAAGAATGCAACAAGAATTTGAAATGAATCTCATGGAAAAACTCAATTTCTTTCTTGATTTGCATATCAAATAAGAAAAAATAGAATCTTTATAATCAAGGAAAGTATGCTCGTGAACTTTTAAAATTTCAAGATGAAAAACTCAAAGGAGATGTCTACTCCAATGAGTACTTCTACCAAACTTGTCAAAGATGCGAATGGTAAGATGTAGATGAAAAACTCTACAGATGTATGATTGGTAGTCTTTTCTATTTAACTGCTAGTAGACCAGATATCATGTTCAGTATTTATCTTTGTGTACGCTTTCAAGCTTCACTAAAAGAATCTCACTTACATGTTTAAAATGAATTATTAGATATGTTAAAGGCACTTCGAATTTTGGGTTACATTATCCTAAGTATGCTAGTTTTCATCAATTGAGATATAGTGTGCTGATTTTGCCGGAAGCAAACTGATAGAAAAAGGACCAGTAGAACATGCCAATTTCTTGGTCATTCTCTTATATCTTAATTTAGTAAGAAACAAAATTGTGTTGCACTTTCTACAACAGAGGCATAATATTTTGTTGCCGGATTAAGTGCACAAATTTTGTGAATGAGACAAACTTTACAAGACTATGGTGTCCAATTTGATACAACTAGTATATTATGTGATAATACTAGTGCAATTAACTTATCCAAGAATTCTATTTTATATTCCAATACTAAATACATACATGTGAGACATCACTTTCTTAAAAATCATGTTCAATGTGGAGATATCTTAATAAAATTTATTTATATCCATAATCAACTTGCTGATATTTTTACTAAACCTTTGTCTGTTAAACAATTTTGCAATATTCATAAAAATTTAGGCATTTGCATACTAGAATAACTCTTATTATTAATTTTTCTTAAGTTATTGTTATTTCAGACATTCCACCAGCAGGTTCTACCACTAGCATCCTTTCTACCAGACTAATTTGACTTATCCGACTTTATTGGTTTTTTAACTCTAAAGTATTGTGGACCACCTAGCTCACTTTATTGCCTCTATATTAACTCCTCTTTTATTACAGCAATGCTGCAACTTTCGTAGCCCACGACCTCTTAGAAAAATCTAACTCTACATCTCTTCGTCTCCTTCTCTGAAAATCCCCAAATTTTTCCTCTCCAAAATGTCCGAGCCTCGGCCTGTTGTCTCTGATCTCAATGAAGAGAACATGCATCTCTTCATCACTGTCATCAAAAGGAAGAACAAGGCAACAATTGTCTCCAAAGTTTTGCATTCCTACACTTGTTTCTTGGAAGATCACCGAGAAAATGGGGGAAGGAAGAAAAATAAGAAAATTTTGGGCAAAGATCTCACAAATGAAGAAAAGATTTATCTGATTTGTGAAGATGCCAAAATATTTTACAAAGAATTCCACAATGAGCCTTGCATTGTGGAAAGGTACGTTGATTTCAACTCTATTTCAGATTATCAACTCGATGAGTGCTTCGATTTCATTCATCTTAGAGAATTTGCATGCGAGAATATTCCCAATTTTCCTAATCCTGTGGTCATGTTCTATGCCAACCTAAGAATCAAAAAGGATCCTCTCACTATCTTCTCACTGGTCAAGGGAACAATGATAACCTTGGGTGAAGAGAAATTGGGAGAAAATTTAAGAATTTCTGTCTGAGGACCGCGTATCTTTGATAGCCCTTCTCCTCTCTTGGTTGGAGTAAATCTGAAGCTTTAGCTTTGATGTTTGGAGTAAGAATTGATGAAGTTACCGAAATGAGAACTCATTTCCCATCAACTGTCTCATCCCCCAGGCTCATGTGTTGGCTAAGATAGCCCAGTTCAAGTTTCTCCCTCAAGGAGGACACTTTCAAGTCATAAAAATGGACTGCTTGCTGTTTTTATATGCTATATTTATATTGACTAACTTCAATCTATCTTATTTTATCTTGAGCTCTATGATTATACCCCGTGAACAACTCGAATTTTCTTGTTTGTTAACAAAAGTGTTTACACACTTTGGAATTGAGCTTAGGACTGAAACTTCATCTATCGGAAAAGAAAGCTTTGGGTCTGCGTCTGTTAATAGAATGTTTCTTTCCAGAAATGATTTTGATAAAATCATGAATGGTGAATCCAAGACAGAGGAAGAAGCTAGATTGAAGAAGACTCGCCATGAGAAAATACCAGGTGAGAAAAGAAAGAAAGTTGATATCAATGTAGAAGACTTGTCTCTGTAAGCTCTGATTCTGAAGAGAAAATAAGCAAAAAAAACAAACAAGAAATAATACATCAAATTGAGGAAGAAAATTAGCGAGTTGAAAGATAAATTCAACCACTTCAGGAAGTCTGTCCAAGCTAATCTCTCTGAAATCAAATGAAATCTTAACAGACTCCTCAAAAAGCTGGGCCATAAGTACTCTGAGAGAGGCAATTCTCGCAGTTATGATACTTCTTATGATTCTGACCAATTTGATGACAGCTCTGCTAATGGGGATGATTTTATTCATGAGGACAATTCAGGTAAAAGGAAGAGGCCTATGACTAGGTCCTCCAAAAAGACCTGAAGTGTTTATTTTATCTCTTGACTGATACTCGGGCATATAATAACTATCATACGCTCTTGTTTTTCTTTGAACTGCTCTTATATTACTATTATATATGTCATGTCTATTGTAACTTATCCTTACAAGCTTTCCCTTGGATTTTTGCTGATGGCAAAGAGGGAGAAGTACTTGACCTGGCAGTTGGATAACAAACTGCTAACATACTGCAAGATAACATGCAGATTTACTTGAGCCTAATTGATTGTGATAATGTGCAGATTTTTGCTCATTGGATTCATATATCTGCATATATTTGTGTACATGTCAAAGGCCAAATTTTGTTCATATTTTAGTCACAAACATATACACATGTATGGTCACGAGCGCTTATTAGTACAAACTGATGATTACAGATACCATCTCTTACTGATAAGTTCAGATATTGTGTGGAAATCATGGATTACCCATGTAGCACCCTGTACCCGGGATACGTACCCAGATACGTGTCCCAAATTTTTTTGACCATATTGCTCAATTTTCTTCTTGTATGTGTTCATGAGTTGTGATTGCTTAGTTTATTGAGTATCAGATCTGGATTTTCAGACCTAGAGTAAGCCCTGACCCGGACCGGGGAACCGATACCAGCCAATAGCCCGATTTAACTTTCTGGTAGTCCGATTGGACCGTTTTCAGTTTCAGAGATTGTTTTCTAATATTTTAAATTTTCATGATTTTCTGGAATTTTCTGAATTTTTTCTACAAAATCTCCAAAACCGGTGTTGGTCGGCATCGCTGACTGATTCCTGGATTTTTAGTTTTCAAATGGGATTGAATTTTCAAAAACGGCTTTCACAGTACATCTTAGAATATCATTTTCTAGCTAAAAGCATTTTTTTGAGATTTTTCAAAATTTATCAAAATTTGACCGATCCTGGTGTCGGCCGGTATCGCCGGAAGATTCCAGAATTTTTATTTTGAAAACTACACTATATTTTTCGAATCCGATTTCACCAAACATCTTAGAATAATATTTTCTATTTTGAGAATTTTTCGGAAGGATTCTGAAATAGTCAAATTTTCGCCTTATTAAAATAATAATATTTATTACCGGTATTAACTTTCAGTGCTTTTTCTTTCCCTACCCCACAACTTATACCTTCAGAAATTATAATACATAAATTACTTAATAATGAAAAATTTTAAACTATTTTATTTTATTTTATTTTATTTATTTTATTAATTCCTTTTTTTTTTCTATTTTGACTTTTTCCTTTTCTTCTCCTTTTTCTTCTCCTTCACCCACCCCCATCTCATCACCACCGAACGCAGCAAGGGGGGGAGCAGGGCATGGCTTGCATAGTGAACAACCACTCCCTCCACCATCCTCATTTACTCACCTCCAACCCTATTAAACATCCCCACCACTTCATACCATTTTAAAACAAAAATCCAAAACAAACAAAATCACTTCATCTTCAACCTCCAACTCACGCACTCTCTCTCGGCCGCCGCACCACCCTCACCACCGCCGCCTCGGCGCCGCCCGAGCCGCCGCCACCGCACCCCCAACACACCCCACAACCCTTCTCCAACTTCCCAACACCCCCAAATCACCACCTCCACCTCCAATTTCAACAAAGACCCATCATCTCCCATCTTCAATTTCTTCCAAATTCTCCCCCACCACCACCAAATTCCCTCCTCCAACTACTCCATCACCACCTCCTCCACCTCCTCCAACAACCCACAACCACCAAACACCACCACCACCACCACAACCACCACCACCACCACCCATCACCTCCATTCAAACATCAACAACAACAACAACCACAACAACAAGAAACCCAACACCTCCTACTCCTCCCCCACCCACGCGCGCGCAGGGCCCCCCGGCGGCGGCGCCGCCGCCCCAGGGCCGCCGGCCATCCCCCTCCTTCTCTTTTTCTTTTTCTTTCTTTCTTTCTTTTTCTTTCTTTCTTTCAATTCTCTCTCTCTCTCTCTCTCTCTTTCATTCCCTAATAAAACAAAAGAAATTCCTCTTTCCATAAATACCCCTCACCTTTTTCCTAAACTACAACCCTCTATTTACACCCCCTACCCTCCTCATTTAAATCCTAAATTATTTCAAAATAACACCTCTTTTTCCCTCCCTTTTCCTACAAATTTCTCTCTCTCCTCTCTCTCTCCTCTCTCTTCCCTCTAAAAATATTTATATAAATAATTATATTTATATATTTTAATATATATATTGTGGGCTTGAGGATTACTTGAACGGTTCGCCGATTCCCGGATTCTAACCGGTATTTTACCCGGTTTCAGGCGAGTACAGTTTATTCTTTTACCTACAGTTATTTTAGCATTATACGAGTATCTTAATGCATTTAAAAATAAATACTCTTGTATTTTAAATATGGAAATGAGATGTGGATATGTTTGCATGCTTAGTATTTAATACCATAAATTTAATACATGATAACATGCTATGTAAATTAATAAATGACGTCACACTCGGTATTTACCCGATCTTGGACATGTTTTGCCTGATATGTGATTTAGGACACCGACACTTGGCATGTTACACTAGGGATATGATTTTTGTCACCGGCACTTGGTATTTACACCGGCACACAATAATAGACACTAATAATTATCATGCTATATTTAATTCCAACAATTGTCATGCTATATTAATTTCGATAATTTGTCATATTTAATTCTAATAATTACCATGCAATAATTGATACCGATATTGCCATGCTGTATTTGACACCGACATCTTTCATGCTATATTTGGTACGGATACTTGACATGCTATATGTGATATGTGACACCTGGTATTGATACTTACCATACTATACTTGACATGTGATACCCGACCCCGATATTTGTCTTGCTACACTTATCACTTGACATTGGACACTGATGATTGATACTTGACGCCTGTTATTGACTTATGGTATATGCTATATTTTCATGTGGTATAAATACCTGGACCTGACATTATGACTCTTGACCGGACATTACCACCCCTGATACTTGATTATATGACATATTCATGACTATACTATTACGGGGACATGACATGATTATTATATTATTATTACCAGATATTTGGTACTCCTGAGCTCCTGTACTCCTGTATACTTGAACCCATGAAATAGGGAGGCTCCTGACATTACTCCTGTATTATACTCCTGTAACCCCGTAATAGGATAATCATGGATATTGTACATTTGTGGACACCCTGTGAACATTATTATTTGAGACTCTGTCATATATAAACAACTTACACCGGGATGGGGGAAATTGATGGGTAACGATATAGCTTCTGTGTTTATGGTGGCCATATATATATGTTGTACAACTTCCTGTTGGATTCGACCTGGATGGCCACCAGGCGCTTCCGAGGGGTGACTGGCACCCCTACCCCCCTGCCTGCCTGTCCGGGTGTGCTATAATCCCCTTGGTATATCCTGTGGGGAACGGTGACACTCTATTCCTGTTCGGGTGTATTGTGAGACCTTCGGGCATATAGTAAATCCCGGTGCCTAGCGGTACGTTCCGGTTCAGCGCCGGATAATCCTGGACCGTTGTCCCGGGCATGCACGGGACCCATTATAAACATGGTTCGTCGCTCCCCATCAATTTTCAATAACCAACCTCGCTAGATTTGTATGCGAAAGTATATGGCACCGTTATATACTAAACATACAAATTGAACGGGTTAATAATAATAACTTAATAAATTGACTTCATGCATCTTGTGTCATTTCCATACTTGTCATTTATTGTAGTTACTTCATGCTTCTTAGTTTGATTACCTGACATTTGACCTGCTATACATGCTTTTATTTCATGCCATGTAAATGCTAATGTCATTACCATATTTCACTATTTATTGTGATTATTTCCTGCTTATTGATTAGTGTACATTATACTTGTCTTGATGCACTTGCTATTATTTGTACTTACCATTGGGTTTTTCTTGTACTCGCTGGGTTATTCCTAACGACCCTGGATTTGCATGTCCAGATTTAGCAGCTTGGACCGAGGTGGACCCATCAGCTGAGGATCAGGCTTATCTTGAGGAGCAGGCAGATCAGCAGTAGTTCCGTCCAGTCTTTTCTCCCCGCTCGCGAGATCCCCTTTCTAGCTCGTGAGTTATTATCTGTTGCATCATGTACAGTCTACTTTTGTATTATATAGTGATGTAATATTGATGTAATATTATATCACTGTTTGTGATGACTCAGTACTTGTTTAAATTATGTTGGAATGTATAATACCACGTATTTTCGCACTCTGATATATGTGTTGTGTTGTATTGATGCTTAGCGTACATACGTGATGGTACCATCGCCCTGCGTATGTACGTCGCAGTGGCGTCTCCGTACCCGCCAGGATCGGGGCGCCACAGGTTGGTATCAGAGCCTAGGCTCTCACACCTTCAGTACAGCCAGTCTGCAAATTAATGTTGAATTAATTTGCGGCTGAGTCACACGAGTCTTTATTATACATTCCAATCACAAGTACGAAGTTATCTACTCCTTTCTTGAAATCCATCCCTTGATTCCTGAAATCTCATATTCTGTCATCTTTTCAGCTCTCGGCTCGAATATGGAGAGACGGGGGACACGTAACGGTCCCAGCTCTTCCCGCGAAGGTTCAAATGGGGAGAATGACATGATGAGGCTACTCCAGGGGATGATGGATAGCCAGCAGCAGCAGGTGGAGCTCCTACGTCAAGGATTGCTGACTGCACCCCGGGAACAGAGGCCGGGGACTATTTCAGATTTTAGGAGGCTGCAGCCGGCAGAGTTCTCGGGCACGGAGAAGCCCCTGGATGCGGAGCAATGGTTGATCGATATGACCGATCTCCTAAAGGCGGCCAGGATTCCTGCTGAGAACCAAGTAGAAGTAGCCAAGATCCAGCTGAAGGATGTGGCGAGAACTTGGTGGCTTGCTGAAGAGGCGAGGCTGGAGAAGCCTATCTCTTGGGATCAGTTTTCGAAAGGCTTTTACGAGAGATTTTTCCCTGCAACTGCTCAGAAGGAGATGGAGGAGCAGTTCATCAGACTGCAGCAGTGGAATCGGTCAGTGGATGAATATGCCGCTGAGTTTCTGAGGCTTAGTCGGTTTGCACCATATATGGTGGCCGACGAGGAGAAGAGAGCTAGCAGATTTCAGCAGGGACTGAGGGTGGACATTCACATGATGCTTATACCCCACCAGCTGAAGACGTACTCCCAGGTCCTTTCCATTGCCCGTGATGTGGAGCAGGGGTTGGAGAAGAAGAGGAGGTTTGAGCTGCAGCAGAAGCCGATGAAGCGCCAGTTCCAGCAGGTGCACAGGGGGAACCCAGTCAGAGCTCTTGGTGCCCCAGTGGCCAAGCGACCTTTTCGGCCTCCTCCTCAGCAGCTTGTGTGTGGGTACTGTCAGAAACCCGGACACAACAGGCAGAACTGCCGTATGGCCAATGGACTGTGTTTGGCATGCGGATCCGGCAACCACTCGGTGGGAGAGTGTCCATTCAAGAGGAGCTGGAATGCAGCTCCAGCACCACCAGCACTTCCAGCACGAGTGGCACCATCAGTGCCTCCAGCTCGAGCAGCTCCCCCAGCACTTTCAGCACCACCGATGAGGAGGAATCCAGGACCTGCAGGCAGAGGGGCTCCACTTCCTTCCCAACGCCGGATTTTGGGTCAGGCTCAGAGGGGACCCAGGACTGGAGTAGGCCGCGGGAGAGGCCAGGCCTACAATCTGACAGCAGAGGAAGCCGAGGCATCAGGAGAAGTGGTGGCAGGTACAATTTTGGTCCACTCAGTTCCAGTCTTATCACTTTTTGACTCCGGTGCATCACACTGCTTCATATCCAGTAGATTTACTGCCTTGCATTCTATACCCCTAGTCTGTATGAGTGACCAATGGGAAATTAGTACGGGGAATGGGGTAGTTATAACTAACAAGATCTGCAAGGCGTGCAATGTGGAGTTATGTGGTAGGAAGTTGGAAGCCGACATGTTCGTACTGGACACTGGAGGGTACGATGTGATCCTAGGCATGACTTGGCTCAGCAAGTATCATGCGGTGATTGACTGTCGGGAGAAGAAGGTGATCTTCAGAATTCCACACCAACCGGAGTTTCAGTTCTTTGGAGAACGCAAGTCCCTCCGGAAGGAAGATCAACTGGAGTGTGCCACTGCTGAAGAGAAGAGGGCGGTGTCAGTGTGGAGTGAATTTCCAGATGTATTTGAGGAGATATCAGGACTTCCACCTGATAGAGTTGTGGAGTTCTCTATCGACCTTATTCCAGGAGCGACTCCCATCTCTAAAGCACCGTACCGGATGGCGCCAACAGAATTAGCTATATTGAAGGAGCAGCTGTTGGAGTATTCGAGCAAGGGTCTGATTAGACCGAGTACTTCACCTTGGGGAGCACCAGTGCTGTTGGCAAATAAGAAGGATGGTGGCAAGAGGTTGTGCATTGATTACAGAGAGTTGAACAAAGTCACCATCAAGAACAAGTACCCTTTGCCGAGGATTGATGATCTCTTTGATCAACTTCATGGGGCCCAGGTGTTCTCGAAGTTAGATCTGCAGTCGGGGTACCATCAGTTGAAGGTGAAGAAGGAAGACATCCAGAAGACGGCGTTCAGGACTCGTTATGGTCATTATGAGTTCTTAGTTATGCCCTTTGGAGTTACAAATGCCCCAGCAGTCTTCATGGACTTGATGAATAGGATCTTCTCACCCTATCTGGACAAGTTTGTTTTGGTGTTCATTGATGATATCCTGGTCTATTCCAAGAATGAAGAGGAGCATGCGGAGCATCTGAGGATAGTGCTACAGACTCTCCGACTGGAGCAGCTTCATGCCAAGCTTAGCAAGTGTGAGTTCTGGCTGAAGAGTATAGCATTCTTGGGTCATATTGTTTCTAAGGAAGGAATCTCGGTGGATCCCAGTAAGATTCAGGCGGTGAAGGATTGGCCGACTCCGAAGTCCGTGACAGAGATCAGGAGCTTCATCGGACTAGCTGGATATTACCGAAGATTCGTGCAGGACTTCTCAAAGATTGCAGCTCCATTGACCAGGCTGACCAGGAAGGGAGAGAAGTACATTTGGACTAAGGAGTGTGCGTCTGCTTTTGAGGAGTTGAAGAACAAGTTGATTTCGGCTCCAATCTTGAAGACTCCTTCAGGGACAGGAGGTATGGTTGTGTATTGTGATGCCTCAGGGAAGGGCCTTGGATGCGTATTGATGCAGCATGGACATGTGGTGGCTTATGCATCCAGGCAGTTGAAGCCTCATGAGAAGAATTACCCAACGCATGATCTAGAGCTGGCAGCTGTGATCTTTGCGTTGAAAATTTGGAGGCATTACCTGCTAGGTGACCGAGTGTTGATTTACACTGATCACAAGAGCCTGAAGTACATTTTCACTCAGAAGGAGTTGAACATGAGGCAGAGGCGATGGCTTGAGCTGATGGCAAATTATGACATAGACCTGCAGTACCATCCTGGCAAGGTTAATGTTGTGCCAGATGCCCTGAGTAGAAGACCTGAAGCCAACATGGTTATGATACTCACTCAGCAGAAGGAGTTACTCAGGGAGATGGAGCGGCTAGATTTGATGGTGACCCGAAGGACCAGTGGACATGTGCAGTTGATGGCATTCCAGATCCAGCCGACACTGATGGAAGAGATCAGAGAAGCTCAGAAAGAAGATCCTAGATTGCTGAAATTCAGAAAGCAAGTGGAAGCAGGGCTGAGGTCAGATGTTTGCATTCATCCTGATGGTGCACTTTATTTCAGGGGTAGAATTTGTGTGCCTCAAGGGGAGATTAGACAGAAGATTTTAGCTGAGGCCCACAGCTCAGCTTACTCTATACACCCTGGAGGAACTAAGATGTATCAGGATCTGAAGCAACATTTCTGGTGGAATGCGATGAAGAGGGAGATCGCACAATATGTGGCGAAGTGTCTAGTGTGTCAGCAAGTGAAGGCCGAACACCAGAGACCAGCTGGATTATTACAGCCTTTGCCAATACCAGAATGGAAGTGGGAGCATGTTACTATGGATTTTGTCACCGCTCTACCCCGCAGTCCAAAGGGGAACAATGCAGTATGGGTAGTTGTTGACCGTCTCACTAAGTCAGCACATTTCATACCTTTCAGAGTGGGACAATCTACGGAGCTTCTGGCGGACAAGTACATGAAAGAGATTGTTCGACTGCATGGAGTTCCTGTCAGTATCGTGTCGGACAGAGACACGAGGTTCAGATCTCACTTCTGGGAGAGTCTTCAAGAGAGTCTGGGGACCCGTCTGAAGTTCAGCACATCTTATCATCCTGAGACAGATGGGTAGTCCGAGCGGACCATTCAGATCCTAGAAGACATGTTGAGGGCTTGCATGATAGACTTCAAGGGATCGTGGGAAGACCATCTACATTTGGCAGAGTTTTCCTACAATAATAGCTATCAGGCGAGCATCAGGATGGCTCCTTTTGAAGCCCTGTACGGCAGGAGATGCAGATCACCATTGTGTTGGGATGAAGTGGGTGAGAGAAGGCATTTGGGACCAGATGTGATAGTACAGGCTGTGGACAAGATCAGGACTATCCAAGAGCACCTTCGTGCAGCCCAGGACAGACAGAAGAGTTGGGCAGATTCCAATAGAAGACCGTTGGAGTTCCAGGTGGAGAGCATGTGTTTCTGAAGATATCTCCGACCAAGGGAGTGATCAGGTTTGGTGCACGTGGGAAGCTGAGTCCGAGGTATATAGGCCCGTTTGAGATATTGGATCGAGTGGGAGAAGTAGCCTACAGATTGGCACTACCACCATCACTGGAAGGAGTGCACAATGTGTTCCATGTGTCGCAGCTGAGGAGATACATCAGGGATGAGAGCCATGTGTTGGATCATTCAGAGTTGGAGTTGCAGCCGGATCTGTCATATAATGAGCAACCAATGGCTATTGTGGACAGAAGTGTCAAGACCCTGAAGAACCGGACCATCCCGTTGGTGCTTGTTTCATGGAACAGGCATAGTCCGGGAGAAGCTACTTGGGAGCGGGAGGACGTCATTCGTGACCGTTACCCGCATCTGTTTGAGCCTTGAGGGGTAATATTCTCTTGTACTCCATTCTTGTCTTATCAATTCATTATTTCCATGTTCATCTCTTTCCTTATAGAAATTTCGAGGACGAAATTTTTGTTAGGTGGGTAGATTGTAGCACCATGTACCCGGATACGTACCCAGATACGTGTCCCAAATTTTTTTGACCATATTGCTCAATTTTCTTCTTGTATGTGTTCATGAGTTGTGATTGCTTAGTTTATTGAGTATCAGATCTGGATTTTCAGACCTAGAGTAAGCCCTGACCCGGACCGGGGAACCGATACCAGCCAATAGCCCGATTTAACTTTCTGGTAGTCCGATTGGACCGTTTTCAGTTTCAGAGATTGTTTTCTAATATTTTAAATTTTTCATGATTTTCTGGAATTTTCTGAATTTTTTCTACAAAATCTCCAAAACCGGTGTTGGTCGGCATCGCTGACTGATTCCTGGATTTTTAGTTTTCAAATGGGATTGAATTTTCAAAAACGGCTTTCACAGTACATCTTAGAATATCATTTTCTAGCTAAAAGCATTTTTTTTGAGATTTTTCAAAATTTATCAAAATTTGACCGATCCTGGTGTCGGCCGGTATCGCCGGAAGATTCCAGAATTTTTATTTTGAAAACTACACTATATTTTTCGAATCCGATTTCACCAAACATCTTAGAATAATATTTTCTATTTTTGAGAATTTTTCGGAAGGATTCTGAAATAGTCAAATTTTCGCCTTATTAAAATAATAATATTTATTACCGGTATTAACTTTCAGTGCTTTTTCTTTCCCTACCCCACAACTTATACCTTCAGAAATTATAATACATAAATTACTTAATAATGAAAAATTTTAAACTATTTTATTTTATTTTATTTTATTTATTTTATTAATTTCCTTTTTTTTCTATTTTGACTTTTTCCTTTTCTTCTCCTTTTTCTTCTCCTTCACCCACCCCCATCTCATCACCACCGAACGCAGCAAGGGGGGGAGCAGGGCATGGCTTGCATAGTGAACAACCACTCCCTCCACCATCCTCATTTACTCACCTCCAACCCTATTAAACATCCCCACCACTTCATACCATTTTAAAACAAAAATCCAAAACAAACAAAATCACTTCATCTTCAACCTCCAACTCACGCACTCTCTCTCGGCCGCCGCACCACCCTCACCACCGCCGCCTCCGGCGCCGCCCGAGCCGCCGCCACCGCACCCCCAACACCCCACAACCCTTCTCCAACTTCCCAACACCCCCAAATCACCACCTCCACCTCCAATTTCAACAAAGACCCATCATCTCCCATCTTCAATTTCTTCCAAATTCTCCCCCACCACCACCAAATTCCCTCCTCCAACTACTCCATCACCACCTCCTCCACCTCCTCCAACAACCCACAACCACCAAACACCACCACCACCACCACAACCACCACCACCACCACCCATCACCTCCATTCAAACATCAACAACAACAACAACCACAACAACAAGAAACCCAACACCTCCTACTCCTCCCCCACCCACGCGCGCGCGCAGGGCCCCCCGGCGGCGGCGCCGCCGCCCCAGGGCCGCCGGCCATCCCCCTCCTTCTCTTTTTCTTTTCTTTCTTTCTTTCTTTTTCTTTCTTTCTTTCAATTCTCTCTCTCTCTCTCTCTTTCATTCCCTAATAAAACAAAAGAAATTCCTCTTTCCATAAATACCCCTCACCTTTTTCCTAAACTACAACCCTCTATTTACACCCCCTACCCTCCTCATTTAAATCCTAAATTATTTCAAAATAACACCTCTTTTTCCCTCCCTTTCCTACAAATTTCTCTCTCTCCTCTCTCTCTCCTCTCTCTTCCCTCTAAAAATATTTATATAAATAATTATATTTATATATTTTAATATATATATTGTGGGCTTGAGGATTACTTGAACGGTTCGCCGATTCCCGGATTCTAACCGGTATTTTACCCGGTTTCAGGCGAGTACAGTTTATTCTTTTACCTACAGTTATTTTAGCATTATACGAGTATCTTAATGCATTTAAAAATAAATACTCTTGTATTTTAAATATGGAAATGAGATGTGGATATGTTTGCATGCTTAGTATTTAATACCATAAATTTAATACATGATAACATGCTATGTAAATTAATAAATGACGTCACACTCGGTATTTACCCGATCTTGGACATGTTTTGCCTGATATGTGATTTAGGACACCGACACTTGGCATGTTACACTAGGGATATGATTTTTGTCACCGGCACTTGGTATTTACACCGGCACACAATAATAGACACTAATAATTACCATGCTATATTTAATTCCAACAATTGTCATGCTATATTTAATTTCGATAATTTGTCATATTTAATTCTAATAATTACCATGCAATAATTGATACCGATATTGCCATGCTGTATTTGACACCGACATCTTTCATGCTATATTTGGTACGATACTTGACATGCTATATGTGATATGTGACACCTGGTATTGATACTTACCATACTATACTTGACATGTGATACCCGACCCCGATATTTGTCTTGCTACACTTATCACTTGACATTGGACACTGATGATTGATACTTGACGCCTGTTATTGACATATGGTATATGCTATATTTTCATGTGGTATAAATACCTGGACCTGACATTATGACTCTTGACCGGACATTACCACCCCTGATACTTGATATATGACATATTCATGACTATACTATTACGGGGACATGACATGATTATTATATTATTATTACCAGATATTTGGTACTCCTGAGCTCCTGTACTCCTGTATACTTGAACCCCTGAAATAGGGAGGCTCCTGACATTACTCCTGTATTATACTCCTGTTAACCCCGTAATAGGATAATCATGGATATTGTACATTTGTGGACACCCTGTGAACATTATTATTTGAGACTCTGTCATATTAAACAACTTACACCGGGATGGGGGAAATTGATGGGTAACGATATAGCTTCTGTGTTTATGGTGGCCATATATATATGTTGTACAACTTCCTGTTGGATTCGACCTGGATGGCCACCAGGCGCTTCCGAGGGGTGACTGGCACCCCTACCCCCCTGCCTGCCTGTCCGGGTGTGCTATAATCCCCTTGGTATATCCTGTGGGGAACGGTGACACTCTATTCCTGTTCGGGTGTATTGTGAGACCTTCGGGCATATAGTAAATCCCGGTGCCTAGCGGTACGTTCCGGTTCAGCGCCGGATAATCCTGGACCGTTGTCCCGGCATGCACGGGACCCATTATAAACATGGTTCGTCGCTCCCCATCAATTTTCAATAACCAACCTCGCTAGATTTGTATGCGAAAGTATATGGCACCGGTTATATACTAACATACAAATTGAACGGGTTAATAATAATAACTTAATAAATTGACTTCATGCATCTTGTGTCATTTCCATACTTGTCATTTATTGTAGTTACTTCATGCTTCTTAGTTTGATTACCTGACATTTGACCTGCTATACATGCTTTTATTTCATGCCATGTAAATGCTAATGTCATTACCATATTTCACTATTTATTGTGATTATTTCCTGCTTATTGATTAGTGTACATTATACTTGTCTTGATGCACTTGCTATTATTTGTACTTACCATTGGGTTTTTCTTGTACTCGCTGGGTTATTCCTAACGACCCTGGATTTGCATGTCCAGATTTAGCAGCTTGGACCGAGGTGGACCCATCAGCTGAGGATCAGGCTTATCTTGAGGAGCAGGCAGATCAGCAGTAGTTCCGTCCAGTCTTTTCTCCCCGCTCGCGAGATCCCCTTTCTAGCTCGTGAGTTATTATCTGTTGCATCATGTACAGTCTACTTTTGTATTATATAGTGATGTAATATTGATGTAATATTATATCACTGTTTGTGATGACTCAGTACTTGTTTAAATTATGTTGGAATGTATAATACCACGTATTTTCGCACTCTGATATATGTGTTGTGTTGTATTGATGCTTAGCGTACATACGTGATGGTACCATCGCCCTGCGTATGTACGTCGCAGTGGCGTCTCCGTACCCGCCAGGATCGGGGCGCCACAAACCCATCTACAAAAAGTGCATGTTATATTTGAGAGATTGATCATATTCACAAGTTGTGAAATACTTGTTGCCATGAATTGAATTTAACAGGGGAGTTTTGCTCTCTAATCATTCTTAGCACATTGGTAGGTAAATAGGAGGAGCTTCAAAGGTAAAAATAATTTTTTCCTATTTACAATGTTATTATCTTTCCAATCAAATTTTTCGGTTGCCATCATCAAAAAGGGGGAGATTGTAACTCCTATGATTTTGATGATTTAATTAACCTATAAATTAAGCTACTAACAAGTTAGATTAGTAGTGTTGTCTTATTTCAGGATAAGACTTGGAGGATGGATGGAATTGAGCTATCAATATCATATACATGTAGATGATGGAAGAAATTACGTGAAGCTCCACAAATTTCATATTCTAGCTAACAAAGAGTTACTAGAAGTAAACACATCTAGCTCCACAAGATCAATCAATTACAAGATACATCAAGCTATGAAAGAACAAGGAGCCAAAGACATATTGAGCTATATATTTCATCAATAGAAACTATGTAAGTAATCATACAATAATTTTATTATCAAACATATATTTGACACAGTAGGATTTTTTTATTTCAGTTTTTAGGTAGAATCTCTATTCTACCATCTCATCCTACCACTCAACCTGATTCTACCATCTCTGCCCATTACAGACTTAATTGAGATTGTTCTGTGATAAGTCTGGTTCAGTTCTGATTATTCTCTGGACTTTACATTTTCTGTACTGTGGTGACTAGGTTATTGCACCACATGGGTTATACTTCACTTGGTTATCTTCCCATTCTTTGCATTAACTTCTTTCATACAAATGGGTTGTACATACCTCTCTTTACAACTGAAAATATGGGTTTGTCCGTGTCATATTGTCTTGCTGTTAACAGTACTTTACAGCCCCTGACTGTCTAGTTTTTACAGTTGGGTTAGATATCCGTTGGGCATATATTTTGGGAGATATATTCATCACTTTTTCTCTCTAAAGTCTCCATATCCTCTCTATGTCTTAACTGTTGCAGTAGCATTTATTGTCAAGATTTACCACGGTTTTGATATCATGTTTCAGCAGCATTAAATGCTCAAACGGGCAGAAAAATCTATCTCTGTTGTCTCCAACGATTGGATTCATCTGAACATGACTTGTTTTTATATAATACCTTGTTCATTCATTGCAACAATAAGAACACATTCTGAAAATTTCAGCAAAGCAAAAACAATGCTATTCAACCACTCAAGATTTAAATTTCAGATCTCACCAAACCAAAGTGGTTGAGCCAATCATCTACATTTAAGTTCTGATTTTCAGAGAAAGTCTCAAGCATTCAATACAAAAGAATTTTTTCACTTCATTTATTTCTCTATTGAAGAATCTCATTCTCATTCTCTGTATTTATTATAGATTCTCATTCTTATTGCTTTAGACTTATTGTGCCAAGTTGTTTATTGATAATACTTAGACTATATCAAAATTTTTTGTCATATTCATTGTTTTGTGCCTCAAGATAGAGGTGGTGTGAAAATCTAAGATCGGGAGTATCTTGGTGGTTAGTAAATCCAAGATTAGATAGCATCTTGGTGGATTGAAAATCCAAGCTCAAGGAAGAGTCTTGGTGGTTGTAATCCTTACTTCAAGGAGAAACTTTTTTTAGTGGATTTGCAAATCCTAAAGAGGAGACCTCTAGGTGGTGGATATAAGAAAGTTTCCTAAACCACCCTAAAATTGCTTGCCTTCTCTCTGCTATTACTATTGTATTTTATCTGTGTGCATTTACTGTTATATTGTTGTTTTCTTCTCTCTGTTGATTCTACCACCCATCCTATCATCAGACTGGGTGATTCTACCAGTCTGTATTATTTTACAGTTTAGTCTAATAAGTTACATATTTAATTTTTTTAATTACCCTTGACCCTATTCACCCCTTCTCTAGGATCCAACATAATGCCCCAGCATTTAGAGCGGACAGTTATAGAAGTGAGCTTTCCTGCATGAGATCCTAATAAACCAGCGCGCCCTTAATCACTCCCGTTATAACCAATCCAAATGTGCAAATCGTGCAGTTACAGAGATCTTTCCAACTAGCAGCAACAGTATATATAAGATTTTCCTCTCCAAGAGAACGGAATCTGGAGAAGATAGACCAAGTAGTCAAAGAAAGAAGGAAACAAAAAAACAGAGAAGAAAAGAAGAGAAAAAGGCAGACCTTAGTCCAATACTCTCCAATCTCCACAGTCCGTTCCCACACAAAGACGTTCCATGCTGAATCCTTGTAACTCTTGTAAATATGAGATTATAGTGAATTTTCTCTCCTCCCCGTGGTTTTTCCCGCATTGGGTTTCCACGTAAAAATCTTGTGTCATTGCTTGTTCCCTGCGTGTGATTGTTAGTTTCAAACCCTAATCCCTTTGCTTGTGGTGTGCGCTCGATCGTTTGATAATACACAGCGAAAAATCTCCACCATAAACTGGTGGTTTCATTGAGTGCTGGGTCCTAACACTCGAGTTCTTTCCCCAAAAATCTTCCTCAAAAAGTCTCTTTCACATCGGCGATGGCCCCAAGAAAACGCACCCTCACCGTCAACGGCACAACATCTAAAGGCAAGGTCGTCCGCACTGCTGGGGTCACGGTCCCTTTGCCAATCGATGATCAGCCACATACAACTGAGGATACTGGCTCCTCGCCTGAGGAGATAACCACCAGCAACCAACCACCGTAGCGGCACGAAGACCAGCTCCTTCAGATGCTCGCCAACATGAAGGAGCAGATGAAGGAAAAACAAGCCCAATCATATCGTGATTGGGAGCAGGTGGCTCTCGACCGCAAGAATGCCCTCTGTGAGCGGGAGGCACTGAGGTGACACAACGGCCAACTTAAGGCTCAAATCATTGCCCTTGATAACAACCAGTCTCCATCGCAATCAGATAGCGAGCCTGAAGTTTGTGAGTCCCCCGACCTCCAAGCCCTTGACGAACTGATCCAGAAGCGGATCGCGGGAAGCAAGACTGCAAGGCTACCCAATGCCTTCAGCCGTCAAAGACTCTAATTCCCCTCTCTCCAAGGAGATCCAGGAGTGCGAGTTCCCGAGGAAGTGCTTAACCCTGACCTTCAACTATTATTCTAGAGTGAGCGGTCCAGTTCAACTATACGGCACTTCCGGAACAAGATGAAGATCATGCCCGCAATGAACCATTCATGTGCCTCACCTTCCCTTCCAACCTGAAAGGTGCAATCTCATATTGGTTCTACTCTCTTCCCCTGCACTCTCTACACAACTTTGAGGAGGTAACTGAAGCATTTCTCACTCAATACGCCTCTCGTCGAGAAGCCAAGAAGAACAGTCATCACCTCCTTCGTCAAGATGAGGCAAGATGATAATCTCAAGTCTTACATCGATTTCTTCAAAAGCCAACTCGCCAAGGTCCCCAACTGCGGTGAAGACGTCTCTGCACTCGCATCATTAGCGAGTTGCAAATCTCTCACTCTCTGTATAAGCACATCCTCAAGCACCAGTGTTCTAACTGGCTGCCATAGCGGGTATATCGGTCAGGAAAATTTATCAGGGATGAGGATATATCGGAGACATATCAGGGATATTTTCAAAAACCGAATGTCAAATAGGACTGTAAATATCACATCTTGTTCTAAATCGCATCACAATAAGGCAATACATGTGTAAATCATATAAAGCTACATAAAACATCATATTTACATGTTTAGGACATACTTATCTCGACAACTTGCATTAAACATATGAATCCATAATCACTATCCAAACGTAAAATATTCATAAATGCCACACCGACGCATTGCTGGAAGACCCAAATGCCTCTAAGAACCTGAAAGAGCTCATTCAATAAGGCCTCCTGAAACAGTACATCCTCACTCCTGAAGCAGCCTCCAAAACCAGATAACTTAACACTCTACCACATACCCAACTACAACATCTGATCACTTAATATAAAGCAATCGATCGATCCCATGTTCCCGACATACAGCGCAGTACTTCCTTTCATACCATTTCCTATCAATTCCATGTATTGCATTCCAATTTCAAATAAAATAATATTTTATGCTCCTAACAATTGCAATCCATCCAAGCCTGACGGCCCATTGATCGGATTTTCCCCACTCGGCGAGGCCACGAGACATTTCGCTGATGGCATTTTCCCCTCCGCTGCTGAGATTTTTCCCACTCAGAGTCGGTCCTTCCGCTGATGGGATTTTGCCTACTCGAAAGACTGTGTCTTGCTCCGCTGATAGGATATCCCCCACTCGAAGACGACAACGTAAACTTACCTACAGGCCCTTTCTCGATTAGCCTATAAGGATCGAAACCCTTCACTGTGGAATTTCCCCCCACTCAGAGTCTCTACTTTCCTGTGGGGATTTCCCTCTCTCAGAGCCCCCATTTGATGTTCCACTGATCGGATTTTTTTCCACTCGGGCCAAATACTAGCATACGGGCTCCTCTCATTTAAACCTACAAGCGGATGAACTCCAGGTAGTTTCTCTCTGTCAGGTACCAGCCCGGTTCATAGCTCCGCTGATAGGATTTCTCCCACTCAGAAGCTGTTGACCTAACTCTGTTGATGGAATTTTTCCCACTCAAAGGTACCGAATCGCCACTCCACTGATGGGATTTCTCTCACTCGGAGTAGACACATCCAATTTGTCGATGGGTTGTACCCCACTTCAGGTCCTCCGGGTTCAAAGCTCTGTTGATGGGATTTTCTTCACTCGGAAGAACTCCATTGCTGGAATTTTCCCCACTCAGAGGTACTAGATTGCCACTCTGCTGCTGGGAGTTCCCTACTCAGAGTAGACGCATTCAATCTGTCACTGGGTGACACCCCACTTCAGGCCCTTTACAATTTGCAGAATCTAGAGAGCCTATGATCGCATGGGGCATAAGGTATATACATGAGGGTTTCTTCGTTTGGATTATCCCCTCGAAGTACTAGTTCCATGTAATCACAGGCTGGAAGCGTCGTGGATATCAGAGAGGGCACAATCACACATGTAATATCTGAACATTATCTCTATGAATGAATGCATGTGTGAATCATCCCGGGACGAAATGATTGTATGTGTTTGACCTATAACTGCACGGAGCACACAGTGTGTGTATATATGAGAGTTTCCTTTTTTGGATTATCCCCTCGACGTACTAGCTCCGTGTAGTTAAAAGCCGAACATAAATAGTCATGTCATCCCCATTTATTTACATTATGTCTTACATTTTCTTATAATATGCATCTAACATTTGGTTCAAGTTGCATCATTGCATGCTTGTGTTCGCAACACCCTCCGCTGCTGGATTTCCCCCTTGGAGCCCTACTAAATTTCATACTCCGCTACTGGGATTTTCCCCACTCGAAGGCCAACTCTGCTGCTGGGATTTCTCCCTCCCAGAGTCTCCGCTAATGAGATTTCTCCCATTCAGAGGCAAACGTGAACCCGACTCTGTTGCTGAGATTTCCCTCACTCGGAGGTCAAATTTTGCAGGTACCGCTGATGGGACAACACCAAGTCGAAAACAACACTCCAAACCTTCCAGACCATCCACATGCCAAACCAAACATCCCGAAGCTAAAAGCAGATACTCCGACGAAACATATTCAATTCCGGACAAAGCTAATGGTAAAGCAAGCCAGGCAAGATCCAAACAAACATTTCTATTCCAAAAAATTATACATTTATCTATTCCAAGTCATACCATTCCAAATATACACTTAGTTACATCTTATAAGAGTAATACATATTCTATCACGCATTTATGTTTTCTTTTTTGAAAAAAATACAAACGATCCAGCTCATGCCTATCAAATCCCGCCACCAAACAGATTCCCAATGCTGAAGCAAACAAAGATCTGCTTACCAGAGAACATTTCGCGGAGGCACGACCATATTGTTCACCCCATCGTCCAAAAGCCCCGGAAGAAGCTTCGTGAGGCTTTTTCAAAAAGTGATCCTTTAGATGAAGAATCATCTCCTTTCAGCCCGGAACCGAGAACTCTGAGCACCAAGATGAGAATCGATTTAACCCGATTAGAGATCGGACGAGCAAACCAAGTCAAAGCAGGAGCCATACGTATCCTTCCTAATAGCAGAGCCATGTCGCGAAAACAGATGTTTTGCGACAGGCTCATCACGAAGACTGATAAAGTCCGCCAACTCCATCTTCTCCCTCTCTTTCCTCCACTGGACGAAGAAGAATGCCATCGCAACCCACCAGAGCAAAAAGTTTGGAAGTAAGGATTTTTTTAGAGAAGAAGATAAGAAGGCTTTATCTTAAGGCTTCACTCTATTTATAGATGGAGGAAGAGCCAGATCGTCTCCCGTTCAAATTTTCAATCCCAAAGGAATCGGTCCATATCCCGAGATTTTTGGCAGATCAAATCAACAGACGATTGACAGTCACCGCCTCAATATGGAGCTTATCCCCATTTATCATAACGCCAGAATTCGAAAGGACACTAGTCACAGATTTCAAACCGGCCCTATCAATCGACATGCTAACTATCAACCAACAAAAAGATCCTGAGGCAAATCAAGAGGATCCGCATTTATTATTCAAATCTCCCTCTGTCAGACATCCAGAAAAATTCAAGACATGTCCCATCAACTCCGCTCTTTAGTTTCCCTTCAGCAGGCTCCGACAAGTGAAAGAACGGGGGGCATCTGTAGTGGTAAAAATTGACCACCGTCAAGATGTTGCCACGTACCCAAGCAACTATTCCCCGTTCGAGCTGACCATGTCATCCAGCTCATTCAGTAGCATCCACCTCATTCCAGAGCCACCTCTTCTAAAGAAGTCGCCCTCCGAAGATTGGACACCTCCGAGAACACTTATAGTTCAAGGCCCATGCGTCATCTCGGAGACTCCAGCAACCGCTCTCAAGATGTCCGCCTGCAATTACGCCTCTCCGCCTCTCCCATATTGAAGACGTGTAATGCCCTGCTTTAGAGCGGGCAGTTATAGAAGAAAGCTTTCCTGCATGAGATTCTAGCAAACTAGCGCCCATAATCACTCCCGTTACAACCAATCCGCACGTGCAGATCGTGCAATTATAGAGAATCCAGCTACCATCAACAGTATATATGAGACCTTCCTATCCATGAGAAAGGGATCTGGAGAATATAGACCAAGTAGTTCAAGAAAGAAGAAAGAAAGTGAGAAATGAAAAGAAGAGAAAAAGCCAAACCCTAGTCCGATACTTCTCCTATCTCACAGTCCGTTCTCACACGCAAACATTTCAAACCGAATCCCTGTAACTCTTGAGATTATAGTGGATTTTCTCTCCTCTCCATATTTTATCTCACATTGGGCTTTCATGTAAAAATCTTGCGTCATTGCATGTTCTCTGCATATGATTTGTTATTTTCAAAATCTAATCCCTTTGCTTATGGTGTGTGATCGACTGTCTGATAATACACAACAGAAAATCTCTACCACAGTAATTTATGACGCACAAATTCTTTGAAATAGGTCACTTAAATATATTGGATATGTATCCCATACAGTTCTTGTTGGATACTTCTTGGATTCTCATTGGATATCTGTATATAAATTCAACAAGTAGCGGGTTTAAAACAATAATAAGATGTGAACCAGATGGTTTATAGATTCCTTCAAAATTCACAATTCAAATTAAAATCAATTAGTTTTCTATCGAATGGTGCTTATATAAGTGAAATAAGTCAGTAGAAATGATTTTAATCCCACAACCCACTAATTACCGTTTGTCTACTTGGTTGTCGTATACGTGACGTATATTTATCGGTGCTTTTTTAATATTTGTGTATATAATACTCGTATCCGTGTCCATGCACCTTGAGGGTGATGATGACCATTTACGCTTTTCATTCCCCTTAAAGTGTTCTTCACATCCCAAGTCAATGAAATAGAAGAGAACGAAGATAGTCCAAAATAATAAAATAAATGCAGCAAAAAGGAAAATCTTAAAATTCAACGTAAATAACCTACCTCTTGGAAACTGACATTGGGTGGAGAAGAAAGGTTGGGTAGAGATGTAGCTTGATATTGTACTAGTGGCGAATAGTGTAGAGCAATGCTCTACAGCACACATGTCTCGCAGCTAGAATACCAATGTCATAGTTGACAACCGTAGCAATGGCTTGGGGACTCTCATTACCATATCATATTATGTATGATGAGTCCAGAGAATTTAAAGGAAGGTAAAACCTATTTTGAACGACAGACAATATGGTCTTTGCTAACCCGCCACCAAACCAGAGTAAAATTTAATTATGCTTTTGAAGAATTTTCATCAAAACCTCACTGCTGTAATGGATACATATACGTGCACCAAATTATATTAAAAAGAACAATTTTATACCCATAAAAGGCAGAATTATTTGTACCTAGGCAATTTTTCTAGATATCCTAATTATTCAATAGTCCTACTACACATTCAGTTTCCCCAAAAAATGTTATCCTAAGTAAACAAGAATACTTGGCTAAGGTGAACTTTTTCAACTCACTAAAAGCAGTGAAAGGTTGAGTCATAAGGCTCTATTAGGTGAAGTAAAGGAAAAGGTAAAGGAAAGGAAAAATGTGCCCAAAGCCCTAAAAAAGAAAATTTTCAACTTTGTTTTTAATAACCTGCCTCAACTTTCATTTACGTTTCAACCCTACTCTTGTAATTCTTCTCCTGCTGCTTTCTATAAAAATAATGACTTTTCAGACACTTATTGCCCTTTTTCCCTTGTAGTTTCAGCCTTTGATATTAACTATGGGTTTCTGTTATTTTCCTTGAGAAATAATTTATGGGTGACTGTTATTAAAATTTCATGATGTTATTATTGATTTCATGGTTCAGTTTTTGCTTCGACGATATTACTAATTGCTAACCATTTCATGCATTTTTTTTGTGTTAATAATACTTTCAACATTTCCATGACATTATATTAATTTCTTACTACTGATATTGCTACGAGGACACTGAAATTGCTTTCATGATTTTGTTCTTCATTACATCTCATTGTAATCAGTTACATGATATTGTTTTAACGTTCATGATCCGGTTTTAGTAGAGGAAAAAAACTTGCCCTGGATAAGTGCTCATGCTATTATAGTACTGTGACATCTTTGCTACCCTTTGCCATACGCTAAAAATTGTCTAAAAGTATAGCATTATTGATGCACTGCTTTAATTCTCAGGCATGGTTCAAAGCCGCGGTCTCTGTCGCCGACTCGGCGGGCACCGAGACGGATCGGTCACGGTGTCTCGGATCGGTCTCGAGTGATACGCGAATCACGACAAAACGTAAAAAAAATTATAGACATCAAAATTCATGTATCACATGTCCAAAACAAATTTATTTTGAGGGAGTAATTGGGGAAATATGATGATTTGGAGGGTAAATTTAGAAATATGAAAATGTGGGGTAAATTTGAGAAAACCCCAAAAATAAAAAATAAAAAAATAAAAAATAAAAATAAAGGAAAGAGAGATCAGGTGAGGGGGAGAGAGAGATAGAGATCAAAGGGAGAGGGAGAGAGACTCTCTCCCTCCCTCCCTCTGATCTCTCTCCGTCCTCTCCCTTTCTCTCGCTCCCTCCCTCCGCTCAGAGGCGACGATGAGGGAACCCTGGCGGTGATCTAGAGGCGATGATGTCGGTTGAGAGAGAGGGAGAGAGAGATCGGCTGAGAGGGAGGGAAAGAGATCGAAGAGGGAGAGAGAGATAGAGAGGGGGAGGAAGCGCAGAGAGAGATCAGAGGGGGGAGGGGAAGGTTAAGAGAGAGAAAGATATCTGGTGAGAGGGGGGAGAGAGAGAGATCAAAGGGAGGAGAAGAGAAAAGGAAGGTTAAAGGAGAGAAAGAGATCATGTGAGAGAGAAGGGGAGAGAGACAGAGAGATCACATGAAGGGAGAGAAAGGGAGAGAGATCGGAGGGGGAGGGGAGGGGGAGGGGGAGATCAGAGAGATCGGGGGGGGGAGAGAGGCGAGCTGCGGCGAGATTAGAGGGAGGGAAAGAAGGGGAGAGATCGGGGGGAGAGAGATCAGATGGATGGAAGGAGAGATCAGAGAAAGGCAGGCGGCGGCGGCAGGTGGGTGGCGGCGGCTGGGAGTGCACTGCAGTGCAGGCTATCGGCGGCGGCGATCGAGGAGGTAAGCTCTAGATCGCTGCAGCCTCGGCCTTTTTTTTTTCCTTCTAAGCACCGACTCGGGCCCGACTAGGTGATGACTCGGCCAACTGGGCCGAGTCAACTCGAGTCATATCGGGACTCGGTCGCGGCTCGGTATCGTCATGACGCCTGCCAAGTCGGAGATGAGTCAGACGAGTCGTCTCCAACTCGGCCGATACTTCGAACCTTGTTCTCAGGTAGTTTTAACATCATGAGGAACTCCATAAACATTAACATTTTTTGTGATCTGATATGTCCAGTGGTGTGGTCTTCCATGAATGTTCACCATGACAACCTAATCTGGAAGGGACTCGTCCCAAGTTGGTCAGGAATGCTAGATAACGGGAAAGAAGTCAATGATCTACTTTCAAATGCATAGTTCTCATTGAACCCAAAATACACAAGTTTTTAGATCATGCAACTATCTGATGGGATTTGCTAATATTTAAAATTTTTGAAAGCAGCTAAACAAATATAAAGTAGATCCTTTTCTTGAACTTTAAATATGAAGAGAACAGATGCATGCAGTAGCTTATCTCCACAAGAGATGAACCAGAAAGCCTCATATGCTTGCTAGCCTTTTGAAGGCAAAAAACGAGGTAATGCATTAAATCTCTTTTAACTTGCCAAAGTTGCAACTAACATAGGTTTGATCTATGTTTATCCAGTGTTGTTGGCTGGTAGGGAGATAAAAACAATTGTTGAGATATCAAGAGATGCTGAATTAAGCTTATTGCTTTTACCTTTTCTTAGATGGAGTGGCCAAGTTTGGTTATAGGCTCGTAATAGTATTTGGAGTCTAATAGAGTCCTAGTCATATTACACGTCATAGTTTGAGTAGGATCATCTCTCAACAGTGTTTTGTATAACAGTTTTTTGATGACAAGATCAATTACATATGGAATTGCTCATTCACTAGTTTTGATCAAAGGTTTGTTTCCATTTCCATAATCACTGACATCCACAATGCATATGTCATGTTTTTGTTCTTATTTTTCAGCATCCTAGTTTTCAACACTATTTCTAGATTCAAAGGATAATTTTATCTATTCCTTGTTTCATCAACTAATACTACATAATGCATCTAAGATACAACACTATGATCCGTGAATGTTAACCACAAGCTTCAGTACTAACCTATGTGTAGCCCCAGGCTCCTAGCTTAATTAAAATGCACTTGGTTCCATCACAATATCTTTTAGTTTTTGTCAATCTCGCCATCATATATCCTCAGTAGCTTCATAGAATCTCTATATTCACACTTCTTGCTTAAAGCTCACAAAAGCAAATCTCCTGTATATGCTCTTGCTTAATGTAGTGGTCAAACTTTGACTTTCACAGGATGACACCACGTGTCCAAACACTCCCAAGCCTCCGTCACTCCAGAAATAATCCTGAAATTGCTCTCTGAAGCCCGATAGCTCCGATGCTCACAGTCAACTCGGGGCTTCCCTGCTCAGAAATTCCAACTCCGTCATTCCACAACAATGGCAACAGATCATTCCTGATTTACGCTTATAGTTACGCAGTTCAATCCTCCTCCACGTGCATAACGTGTCAACGCCCTCCAGCCTGGGCAGTTATGGACCGAGGCGGATTGCATTGCATGTAATCCCAACGATCAAGCGCACATCACGGTTGTTACAACAAACCAACACGTGAAGATCATGTGGTTGCGAAGATTATGTCTGTGTCATCCGCCTCCATGCATGTAGGACGGATGGAGCATATATAGCCCCTCTCTTCCAACGAGAGAGGGAGGCTAGACCCAATCCAAGAAGCCCATCATTTAGTCTGGCACAGAGAATCCCTATAATCCTTATAATCTTCGCAAATTATAGTGGATTTCGTCTCCTCCTCCCCGTGGTTTTTCCTACATTGGATTTTCACGTAAAAATCTAGCGCATCTACCTGTTATCTGTGTTGCGATTAATTTTTTTTATTATTATTCTTCTCGCTTGTGATGTGGATTGACCGTCCGATCGCTCGAGGCGGAAATCTCCACCACACTTACCAACATTATGTGGATACTTCCTCATTTCCCGTGTAGTTTATTGATTATCTGATTATCAAAATAATCCTTTTGGTTGAACTTCCACATATAAATGCAGTATATTCAATACCTAAAATAGACACACAATTTTAATCTAAAGACTTAAATCGGGCTCGTGATTTCAATCATGTTTGGCATCAGGAATTGCTGCAACTCGCCTTAGTGCTTCAAAACCAAGAGTCTGTTTCTGAAGAAATTTCAAATAAGTAATAAATTTATTTGCTATATTGGTTTTTTCGAATGTAGGGTTGTTTTAAATTACTAGCACAGGTGGTATACAGTTAGGGTAGGTAGTGGGAAATCCATATTCAAATATTCATGTTAGCAACAAAAAATGGACTGTTATATAAACAACACAGACACATCACATATGTTATCAGGATAATAACATGCCAATAAACCTGTAACATTTAATTTAGCCAATTTATTTTGTTAAAAATGGCGATCATTCTTTTACAAGCTTAACATTGGATCTCACATTTACCTAACTTAGGATGCTAGAAGTTTGGAATGCTAATTAAGTAGTTTAGAAATGCTCAAAATCTTGTTAATCAATAATATTATATTCTATGTAGTATTTATCCATGAGAGAGAATCCCTTGTGGCAAAATCTATCAGATATATAACTGAATTAAGCAAATCATTGAGAAATCTTTTTTACTTTGATAGGAGGACTGAACCCTTTAATTGATTTCCTTGTATCAGCTTGTTGTGAATAGTCAACTTTGAATTGACATGAATCAGAACAAATTTCTAACTGGGTTCCTTATAAGTGTATAACCATTTGCATTTCTAAATGAAACTCTCCAGATGTATTGTCTATTATGACATGGCATATCTAAGAAATGCAAAGAGTCCTCAGAGGACAGATTGAAAGCAGACCTCATTCCATGACTTTCCAGTAGCTTCAAGCAAGGCAGCATTGCATGTCTTCAATTCAATGGGAGCACCAGAGAACATTGAAGCAGCTTCCTCCCAACCTCTATTATGCCCCATGCACCTGCCCAGTTACCCTAAGTCTCAAAAGGTTTGATAGAATAAATAAACACAGCAATGAGTTTCTGATATTAAGAAAGAACAACATAGCAGTATTACTGAAGATCGATATGCTAACATATCACACGAATATCAGTGTAAAGATCTCACATTACTGTAAGGATTTCATCTCTTGCGTACTCGCAGATTGTCTTTTGAAGGTGATCAGCAGTTTGGCCATCCATTGCTGCAACAGAATAGAAGCTTGGCACAAAATAGACCTTAGCTTCTGAAAATTCAGGTGCATGCTCCTGCATGATCTGAAGAGTTTCCTTTGTTCGAGTGGCATCGCTGTGACATATTAAGCAATATGAATTTATGTTTTAAAGGAAGGTATAGAAAATAATCATATCTACGAACACACACATGTAGACATAATATTTACTATGAAATTTTATCCCTTCACACGGCATAATCTTGAAGAGAAACAATCACACATACAATGTTTGATATTTATTATTTAGTATTTAGTATTTGAGGAGAATCATGCCCTACTCATTTTGACTTCAAGAACCAAATCACTAAAGTTTTAGAACATTCTACGAGCAACTCTTAAATTTTATAGAATGATACAGAGAGATTAGGAAAAACAACATCATCATCTTGATGATGGAGAAAAAAGAGGATCAAAGAAGATTAGATTCCATTTAGTATTAATTACTAACATCAGCATAATGAAGAAGCACTTCATAATCAACCCTCACCAACACTAAGAAGAAGAAGAAAAAGAAAATATGATAAAACAAAAAAAATACTCTTAAGCAAGTACATTCTTATGAAGTTTTACATCTCATTCACAAAAACTTAGCAGCATTATTGCTGAAAGTATATTTTTCCACCCAAAACATGGAAAGATGTTTCTTTGCCTGGAAGAAAAGAACTAATTTCTCGAAAAGAGATAAAAAAAAGTATCAAAGTTCCAAAAACATTGATTAATCAAGCTAAATAGGTTGAACCAGTGTTTTAAAAAAACCGTTATATAACCCATTATAACTCGTTATATAACGTAACGCCGACCAATTGTTACGTAGCTGGTCTAAAAAACGCAATGTTTGATAACTATGATTATTTTGCGCATAACTTACGTTACGTTACATTATTAATGTATCGCTCCGTAACCTACGTTATGATGCAAGTCGACTTTTTATAAACCTCCCATATTCTCCAGGTCTATGCAAAAAAAAAAAAAATTCCCAAAATTCGCTCACTCGTCGTCCCCTCTGCAACTTCATCATCGTCTCCTCCTTTGACGCCGAGAAGAAAGAAGAAGACATACCTCTCTCTGATCAATAACAAAAGATGAAAAACTACCTTTGGGTGGTTCTCCATCGTGGTGGTTCTCGTCGGCATCGTTTCCAAGCGGTGGTTCTCTGTTTTCAAGCACATGTAAGCTCTCTCTTCCCCGATCTCTCTCTCTCTCCAGTCTCCCCTCGGATCTCTCTCCCTCTCGATCTTTATTCGATCTTTATCTGCTCTCTCTCCCTCTCCCGATCCTCTCTGCTTTCTCTCTCGATCTCTCTGCTCTTTCCCGAGGGAGAGGGAGCAGAGAGAGATCAGGAGAGAAAGCCGAGAGAGATCGGGAGGGAGAGAGAGCAGAGAGAGTGATGGAGGATAGCATAGAGATCGGGAGTAAAATATCAGAGAGAGTGAAAGACACGGGGGGGTATAATTGAATAGCATATTGTAAATTGAATTATGAATTATAACGAATAGCATGACTAAAAAATTATGAATTATTATTGAATTATGAATTATTATAAATTGAATTAAGAATCTTTGTGTAGATTGGACAGCATGACTAAAAATATGAATTATAATGAAATATGTGGATCATATTGTTGTTTGTGCAGATGAAATTATGAATTATAAACTTGTGAATATGAAAAATTATTATGATACTTACTAAAAATTGTTGTGAGACTTACTAAATGTGTTATGTATTGTTTGATTTTTTTAGATTTTTAGATTTATTTTTTTATTTATAAAAGTTCTTATATATATATATAATAATATATATATATATTTATTTATTTATTAAATAAATATTAAATCGCATAACTTACGTTATGCGTTACATTATAACCTATATTAACATAACAGAAGAAAAACATTATCATTACGTATCGTTATTTTAAACATTAGGTTGAACTTTTTTCTAAAAATAGGAATCCTGCCTTTCCCTAGTGATAGCCATCTAAAATCATCACCAAATACATCATGTGCTCGTTAATAATGAAGTTCACTATCATATTAATGAAATACATTAGTGTAGTGGTCGGATCTTGACCGTCATCAAGATCACGATACGTGTCCCACCACGTCAGGAGCGTCCCCAGCGAATAACGAACTCGACACGCCAACAGGCCCATTACGGGCCCAAGGAGAAAGCCTTGGGTCCGGCCCCGAGCCATACTCGTCTCGAGCTACCTACACGGATCCGCGACTATCAGGTCCCTTTCCGAGACCACATCAGTCTGAGTCGTCTATCCGGATGCTGAACTTGGGTGAAGCCGGCTAGTCGGAGGACCTAGCCTCCGTAACAAAGACCCTCTCCGAGGACTTTCACTTTCGCTCTAACAATAAATCAGCATGTAATCTCCACGAATAATGGAATCAATTACACATCATGATCTTTCCCCACGCTCCATACATTGTACAACTTAAGCAGTTATAACCACCCTACAACTAAGCGGGCGACTGTGGATAAGGATGAATTCCTTGGCATATCAATCAAACAGTGATCAAAATGATTGCAAGAGCTGCAAATACACAGTTCAAACAGTGACAGATAGCGATGAATCCCTCTGTGCGTCAATCTCAGCGACTCAGGCGAGCAATTGTAGATGACAGCAAAATTCCTTGCATGTCTATCTAAACTATCCAAGCGGCTATGATTCAGGGATTGTGCAGTACAGGAATCTTCCCTATCTTCATCCTCACCAACAACCTAGACAAATATATATACATCTCCTTCTCCGTCAAGAAGGGGGTTTGCTTCTGATTACCACCAAAAACACCACACACAAATGTTCTCTACTTTCTTCAAATAAAGATACTTATTCTCACGCCCGAGGGTCTTCGGTCGGTACCACACCGATGCTCCTGACCTGAAAGGTGTTCTTCTCTTCTGTGTTTTTTGCAAGACAATCGGAAGCGTCCAATTGTTGTGGCGGAAAATCCCTACCCCCATGGGGCCCTCTCTCCATCTGAGCATCTAGCTTCCTGAGCTCTCGAAAGTCGCCATCCATGTGGTTGTTTAGACAACTTGTATAATTGTTGCACTCCAAGTTTTGGTATAATAGTCCTAGTAAACTCAAAAATTAATTGTAGCTAGCACATTTTAGGGAGAAAATACGATAAAAGCTCCATATTATAGATGCAGTTAAACATGCTTGGAGGGAGTAGAACTTGGATGGGTGATTAATGTGAAACGTATACAAGGGTGGAAGCAAAAGATAAAATAACTCAAAGATACACTTCACCAACGAAGCTTAAAATAATTAATATCAGCGATTTTATTTAACATGCGAGCATTTTATCTATATCAAAGCAAGAAACTAATTGTATGCTACGGTTATTGCATGTAAAAGATCCTACTATCAAGAAAGAAGATATTGAAATTACAAAGCAATT